>PVKP010002495.1:99453-116148 GCA_004027715.1 Plecturocebus donacophilus | reverse complement strand
TCGATCTGTTGACCTCGAGATCTGCCCGCCTCATCCTCCCAAAGTGCAGGGTTGACAGGCGTAACCCATCAGGCCTGGCCTGGAGCTGGCTTATTGATCTTCCCCTGTCCTTGGAGCACCTCGTTCTCAGGCCCTCTGACCTGGACTGGAATCTACCCCATTGGCTCTCTGGCTTTCAGGCATTGGAGTTTACCACAACTTTCTTGGGTCTCCAGCTTGCGGACAGCAGCTTGTGGGACTTAATCAAGTATCCATAATCAATCTCCATAATCATATGAGCCAACATCTTATAATCCATTTCTTTCTGGAGAGAGATATAGACATCCTATTGGATCCGTTTCTGAGGACCTCTAATGCCCTGTATTTGAGCAGCTGAATATTGCTAGAGAGACCATGGTAACTCTCACTTTATGATCTTCAGAAGCTGGCAGCCACTTCACATCCATCCTGCCACCCTTCCCTAATGAATTCAGTCTCTTGTATCCTGTGGCCAAGACGACTTTCTCAAAACTACTCTTTTTTTTTTTTTTTTTGAGACAGAGTCTCACTCTGTCACCAGGTACCAGGCTGGAGTGCAGTGGCACAATCTCGGCTCACTGCAACCTTCACCTTCCAAGCAATTTTCAAATTGTTCAAGCAATTTTCCTGCCTCAGCCTCCCCAGTAGTTGGGACTACAGGCGCACATCACCACACCCAGCTGATTTTTGTATTTTTTAGTAGACGCGGGGTTTCACCATGTTGGCCAGGATGGTCTTGATCTCTTGACCTTGTGATCTGTCCACCTCAGCCTCCCAAAGTGCTGGGATTACAGGCATGAGCCACCGTGCCTGGCCAAAACTCCTCTTTTTCTAAGCTCCCTGCAGCTGTTCCTTCTATTCTTCACTTCTTATTTCATTGTGAAAACCCAATGGTAAGCAGAGAACACTTGCATCTTCTACCACATCTTCCAATTTATCCCACATATTCCCCTGGCTTTCATGCTGTTTAGATGCTGGCTTTCACTCCCTTGAACTTCAGGTCTTCCTGTCTGATCTCCTACTTGGTGTCTCCACTTGCACATCCATTAGACGGGTGAAGTAGAGCATGTCCAAAAGAAGAGCGCCTGATCTTCTCTCCCAAATATTTCCCATCTTGCTCAGTTGTCAAGCATCATTCTTGACTCCTCTGTGCCCCTGACATTCTGCATCTAATCCACGAACATCTACTGTTTCTACCTCCCCTGGTCTTCCAAATTCAACCATTTCTCAGCACCTCCACCACGACCATTCTCTCTTTCTGTGACTATTGCAGTAGCCACTACCTGATGTACCAGTCTCCATGCATGTTGCCTCACCAGTAATCAGAGCCATCTTTTAAAGATGAAACCTGGCCAGGCACAGTGGCTCATGCCTGTAATCCCAGCACGTTGGGAGGCTCAGGAGGGCGGATCACTTGAGGCCAGGAGTTCAAGACCATCCTGGCAAACAAGATGAAACCCCTTCTCTGTTAAAAATACAAAAATTATTCCGGTGTGGTGGCAGGTGGCCTGTAACCCCAGTTGCTCAGGAGGCTGACAAAGGAGAATCGCTTGAATCTGGGAGGGGAAATGGAGGTTGCAGTGAGCCAAGATCACGCCACTGCACCTAAGCCTGGGTGACAGAGTGAGACTGTGTCTCAAAAAGATAAAGATGAAAATTGGATCAAGTCCCTTCTTGCACAAAATCCTTCATTGGTTTCTCATCACTATTTAGAATAAAATTGAGTCTCCTTCCACATGGTCGACAAAGCCCTGTACTGTGGCCCACTCTGCCATCTCTGCAGCCTCATCCCCGTCACTCTTCCACCCCCCAGCCCTGCTGTCCTCTGCTCTTCTTGTTTTCTCCTTCTTGTTGTTTCTTGAGCATTTCAAGCTGGTTCTGGCTTCACAATCCTCACCCCTGCTGTTCTCTCTGTCCGGCATAGGCTTGCCTGCAGAATTTCACATGACTGCCTGCCTTACTTCATTTAAGTGTCTGCTCAAAAGTCATTTCCATTCGAGACCAGCCTGGCCAACATGGCGAAACCCTGTCTGCACTAAAAATACAAAAATTAGCCGGGCATGGTGGCATGCACCTGTAATCCCAGCTACCCAGAAGGCTGAGGCAGGAGATCACTTGAACCCAGTGGTGGAGGCTGCAGTGAGCTGGGATTGCACCACGGCACTCCAGCCTGGGCAACAGAGCAAGACTCCATCTCAAAAAAAAAGAGTCACTTCCCTCACCACCCTGTCTACTACAGCCTTCTCTTCCAATGTAATTATCTGCCTTTTTTTGAGACAGAGTCTCACTCCATCACCAGGCACCAGGCTGGAGTGCAGTGGCGCGACCTCGGCTCACTGCAACCTCCACCTCCCGAGTTCAAGCAATTCTCCTGCCGCAGCCTCCAGAGCAGCTGGGACTACAGACGCGTGCCACCACATCCAGCTAAATTTTTTGTATTTTTAGTAGAGACAGGGTTTCACCATGTTGGCCAGGATGGTCTCGATCTCTTGACCTCGTGATCCACCCGCCTCGGCCTCCCAAAGTGCTGAGATTACAGGTGTGACTCGCCACGCCCAGCCTATCTGTCTTCTTACTCTATTCTCCTCCTCTTCATTGCATTTAACATGTGCTCCATTGTTATGTTAATGGATCTCAATGAATTCTAGGATCCTGTGTTGTCCCCTTCAACATCAACTCTAGGCTTAGCCATATGATTTGCTTTGGTTGTTGGATCATTAGAAAATGTGGCCCAAGGCTGGGCTCGGTGGCTCATGCCTGTAATCCCAGCACTTTGGGAGGCCGAGGCAGGTGGATCACGAGGTCAAGAGATTGAGACCATCCTGGTCAACAAGGTGAAACCCCGTCTCTACTAAAAATACAAACATTAGCTGGCCATGGTGGCGCGTGCCTGTTGTCCCAGCTACTCGGGAGGCTGAGGCAGGAGAATTGCTTGAACCCAGGAGGCGGAGGTTGTGGTAAGCCGAGATCGCACCATGGCACTCCAGCCTGGGTAACAAGAGCGAAACTCTGTCTCAAAAAAAGAAAAAAAAAAAAAAAAAGAAAACTGTGGCCCAAGCAGAGGCCTGTTCCATGCGTGCACAGCAGGCTTGCCCTGTGGAATCCCAGCTTCTAAGTGAGGAAGGCTGAGCTGGGAGAGGCCAGCTGGGGAACAACTGAGGCACATCAGCCAGCAGCTCCAGCTAACTGCCAGATGTGTGAGTGAAGCCATCCAGCATCTGGCAATTGGTGGCAAATGCATTAACAAACCTAACACCACCATGTGGATCCACTAAGATGAATAAGATGTCTAAATTTAGCTCATTAGAAAAATCTATCTTCCAAGTGTCTGTCCCAAGGAACCACTGGACATCGCCAGCTGAAATTCAACATCTAAACGGATGTTCTTCTCCTCCAAACTTACCTTTTCTCCTTTATTCCATATATTATTAATGGCACCTAAATATAACCAATGTTTTAAAGGTGATGGTTAATTTTATGTACCACCTTGGCTAGGCTGTGGTGTCTAGTCATCTGGATGTCGCTGTGAAGGTATTTTTTAGGTATGATTAACATTCAAATTGGTGAGCTTTGAGGAAAGCAGATTATCCTCCATAAGATATGTGGGCTTCAGCCAATCAAACGAGGATGTGAAGAGAAAACACTGAACTCCACCGAAGAAAAAGGAATTCCGTCTCCAGACTGCCTTCAAACTCAAGACTGCAAGATCATCTTCTGATAGAACCTCTAGCCTGTTAACTACCTTGCAGGTTTTGGACTTCCACACACCCACAATGGAGTTTCCTTATAATAGAGAGCTCCTTTCTCTCTCTCTCTCTCTATCTCAATCCATACTCACACATCCTATTGGTTCTGTTTCTGTGGAGAATCCTCATACAAAGGTTATCTCTATGACCCCTCTCTGTCACTTCCTAGCATTCACTTAGTGACCATGCCCTAGTTTTGCAATCTACAAACTGTCTCTTGCATCCGTCCTTTCTCCACCTCTACTTCCTCTGTCTTGGTTTAGGTGCTCAGCGTCTCTCGCCAACACTATTACAAAAGTCTATTAACCAGTCTTGCCGGCTCATCTCCTTCCAAATCCCCTCCACTCCACAACTAGACTTACCTTTCTAAGATAAGCACCTGATGATCATGATATTTATCGCCAAACTCTCCTCCTGGCTTCGAACTGCCTGTAGGACACAGTTCAAACTCTTCAGGATGGGATGGAAGCTCTTTATGCACTAGCCCAAGTTCAGCTGGAGTTCCGAGCTCCCTTACTGCCCCGAGTATCCACCCTTCAGCCATATTTAACAGTCGTTGATCCCCAAAGACCTGGTGCTCATTTCACGCCCTCATGCTTTTGCATGTTCTGTTCCATCTACTTGGAATGCCTACTGCTTTGTCCGAAAAACCCTCTGAACTTCAATCCAAGCCATGGCTCAGAGGTACTCTTCGTTCAGAAGCTGTTGCTAGATTCTCGGTTCCAATTTTTAGAATATGATAAAGGTCTTACCATAAACCTTGTGTAATATATTGAAATTAATATACTTGTATTTCTCAAAGGATAAGGGACTCTTTGATGGCCCCTGTATCTTGTTCATAATTGGATCCCTAGTCCTAGTGTTGTGTTTAGCTCATAATGGCCACTCAAAAAATGCTTGTGGAGCCCATTGGTATAAGTTAGATTTCATACCCCTTGAGGGCAGAGACCATACTGCTGTTCATCTTGGCATCGTTCCTCTCATGCGGTCTTGCATAGTCGAAGCTTAATATAAGAAATTTGAGGCTGGGCATGGTGGCTCATGCCTATAATCCAGTGCTTTGGGAGGTTAAGGTGGGTGGATGACTTGAGGTCAGAAGTTTGAGACCAGCCTGGCCAAAATGGTAAAACCCTGTCTCTATGAAAAATACAAAAATTAGTTGGGTGTAGTGGCCTGCGCCTATAATCCCAGCTAGTGAGGAGTCTGAGGCAGGAGAATTGCTTGAACCCGGAAGGCAGAGGTTGCAGTGAGCCAAGATCACGTCACTTCACTCCAGCCTGGGCAACAGAGTGAAAATCCTTCTCAAAAAAAAAAAAAAAAAAAAAAAAAAAAAAAAAAAAAAAAAGAACAAAAAGAAAGAAATTTGAATTTAGATATGTCAGCCACTTTGAGATTCCCTGCTCAGTGGTGTCACCGTGATTTTAAGTCAAACAAAAGTTTATGGAAAAGAGAAATTGCTGGCACTGAGGGTCATAGTCGTGGAGAAAAGGGAATAGAAAAAAACAGTCTTTAAAAATTTTTTATAGAACTATTTCCATTTCCTATTTTCTCAAAGAGTCTTTGAAAAACATTTTTTTGTCTTGAAAATTTTCAGACCCACAGAAAAGTTGAAAGAACAGTACAATGAACACCCGGATACTCCTCACATAGATTCACCATCTAGCTGCACCTACTTCCTCTTCCTTCCTCTATTTATGTGCAGGCGCTCGCGCGCACACACACACTTCCCTTTTGCTCAAGTAGGCAGCTGTCATCATGGCATTTCATACCCAAATGTTGCATCTTGCATTGCTCAGAAGAGAGCCATTCCCTTCATCACCATAATGCCATCTTCACACCAAAGGAGAGAATCAACATTAATTCAACAGAATGATCTAACATGCGGTCTGGACTCAAAGTTTCCTAATTGTCCTCCAAAATGTCCTTGGTAGCTATTTTTTGACCCAGAATCCAATCAAGGTTGACACCTAGATTTGGCTGTTCTGTCTCTTTATTTTCCCCATACTCTGCTTCTGTTCTTGATATTCAATTCTTTGAAGACCTGTAGAACATCCCTGCTGGGCGTGGTGGTTCATGCCTGTAATCAAAGCACTTTGGGAGCCCGAGGTGGAAAGACCACTTGAGGGTTAGAAGTTCAAGACCAGGCTGGGCAACACATTGAAACACCATCTCTACTAAAAATACAAAAATTAGCTGGGCAAGGTAGCACACACCTGGAGTTCCAGCTACTCAGGAGGCTGACACATGAGAATTACTTGAACCCAGGAGGCAGAGGTTGCAGTGAACCAAGATTGTGCCACTGCACTCCAGCCTGGGGGATCTCAAAAAAAAAAAAAAAAAAAAAAAGAACATCCCATATTCCAGGATGTTCTGACCATCTGGTCAGGATTTGATTTAGGTCTGATGCTTCTAGCAAGTTTTGTTATGGGTGTCCCTGCCATGGCATCAGACCAGGGGCTCACAGGGTCAGGTTGCTCCACTAACTGTCATGGCATGCATAATGGGAGGCAGATAAGGTGAAGGCTGACAGATTGCAATGCAAATGCACACTTTTGCCTTTGTAATTAATCAGTAACCAAGAGATTGTGTAAACAGTCTTTCTCCCTAGTCTTTTATCCCAGTGGGTCATATTATTCACTGATGATCATTGCTTGAACCAATTATTACATTAAGAGTTACAAAATGGTGCTTTCCTAAATCTAAAATTTAGCCTACACATATTAGATTACAGTCTTTTAATTACTGTTCTTTTTTTTTTTTTCTAGACAGGGTTTTGCTCTGTCACCCAGGCTGCAATGTAGTGGTGAGATCATGGCTCTTTGCAGCCTCGACCTCCCAAGCTCAAGTGATTTTCCCACCTCAGCCTCCTGAGTAACTGGGACTATAGGCACACGCCATTATGCTCAGCTAATTTTTGCTTTTTTTTTTTTTTGATAGAGATAGGGTTTTGCCATTGCCCAGGCTGCTCCTTTCTGACTTTTAAGAATCACTATAGAGTCATGAAAATTTAAAAATGCAATGCATTATTGTCATTTCCAAGGATTATTTTTTTTTTTGATCCTCAAAGTTTCTCAGATTTGGTCAGTGGGATCCTTTTCAAGCTGACTTCTGTATCTTTTTGACATGGACTTTTAAATGGTCTGTGAACACATCTTTGCTTTCTGATACACAAGATGTTTCTAACTCTGACCTAGTATTTGCCAATTCTCTAAGGAGCTCTGGTTCTTTTTGGCAAGCAATAGTATTCAGAAACCAAAACCTGGTTCCTACATGAGCTTATTGCTATTGGGTATTATTCATTCTAGGCTTTTTCATGGACAGAGCTAGACTATCGTATCATGATCTCCCACTTACTGATAGCTCCAATTCAAATCCTACACTACAGGGTTCTCCACCTGCCCTTCTACCCCATCCTATGTTCTAGATCCCCTCACTGAAAACCCTCATTAAGAGCAAGAGGTAGGCTGGGCGCAGTGCCTCAAGCCTGGAATCCCAGCACTTTGGGAGGCTGAGCAGGGCGGATCACAAGGTCAGGAGTTTAAGACCAGCCTGACCAACACAGGGAAACCCAGTCTCTACTAAAAATACAAAAATTAGCTGGGAGTGGTGGTGGTGCCTGTAATCCCAGCTACTCAGGAGGCTGAGGCAAGAGAATTGTGATTACACCACTGGGTGACAGAGCGAGACTCCATTTCAAAAAGAAAAGCAAGAGGTAAACACAATCCTCAATGGTCTGAGTTTGGGACTTCACTGTGGAGGCTGGGACTGTCACCCATTGGGGTGGCAGGGGAGGCAGAAGGAAAGATTCCTTGCTAGTCAGCTTGATTGTACCCCAGGCATCTGGCTGCTAATGCCTCTTGGAGTGGGCAGACGTTTATACAGAAAGAAGATGGAAATTGTCCAATTGGATGTTATTAAAACATGCACCTGTGACCCAATTCTTCAGAAACCTGGGGACATTTTACATAAGATCAGCCTTTGAAGATTTTCTACTGACGAATTAAGGACAAAACTGCTTTTGTAGCTCTATCCATCAAACGACCAGTTTCTAACAGAAAGCTACTTGGTTCATGACCCCTGGAGAACTGGCCCCTTTAGCTATTTCCTCTGAACAGAGCTCTTTGTAGAGAGCTGTGGTTAAGCCACCCATGAATGAGACTGGTTTCTCTTTCTGGCTTTGTACACTGCAGAGAATTGTTCTGAAATTCGATGATACAAACTTTGGTATCAGTTGCAACAGTTTTTCCATGTAGCCCAGGTCTCCTCAAGAGAAAGTCATTATAAAATGCCTGCGTTCAGGATCCGGATTCTTATGGAGATATTCTCCCCCCGGGTCTCAACTGCAGTTATTTTAAGTAATTCCTACAGCGGTCTTAAGAGTTAAGTGTTGTTTTAAAGGTGAAGAAACCAAGACTCAGAGAAACTGTGTCACCCAGCACAAAGTCACAGGCTACTGTGCTTTGTCGAATCTAAGATGCTAAGATTTTAAAGTACATTCCATTTCCAGGTATAAGTGAAAAAAATATGTATATGTCTTAGAGTCAGTGAAATACAGTGGCTAGTGATAGATCCAGGGCCAAATTCAGATCCTCCTAAGAACCCCCAGCGTTTCCCACTTGATCAAGCGTTCATGCAAGAAGAGCAAGCTGAGCTGCAGATAGGAGATCTGGGCTTCCAGGAGGTTGAAAAGACAAGGAAACATAGTATAGCATGAACAACAGCTCGGACACGAAAGTTTGCTTTGAGTGTGAACTCAGAGATGAGCTAGTCTGATGATAGCTGAATGTTCATATTTGGGAGCAGTAAGAAATGCGGCTTTTAGAAAGAGCTTGGCCAAATGAACCAGCTGTAGAAGGCAGCTGGCGATTTCTTTAGGCTTAGCAGTTCTAGGAAATTGGGCATTGTTGTAAGCACTTGAGGGTGGATGCTACAGGTTGAAAGCCCTGTTTTAAAGGAGAGGTGTACAGGGAGGATTGGAAGAAGAGCTATGAGACCACCATAGTCAGATGGGCAACAGGCACTGAAGCTTGAACAGGGATGGCGGACCCGAGACTACAGAAAAAGGGCTAGGCAAGGTGAGAATGCTTCAGAGGAGGAGTTCTCAGCAACTGTTGACAGGTTGGTAATGAATGGGGAGCCCATATGATTTCTCATCCAAACCCAGACACCTCTGAGAAAGAAAGTGAGGCACTATTAATAACCATGCCAGAAGGCAGGCATCAGCCAGCACTGTCTTGGGCAAACTTGACATACAGTTACTGAAGATAAGAGAATGAAGGAGAGACCAGAATCAAAACAGCTCCAATATTTCTTGTTTGGGGGAC
This sequence comes from Plecturocebus donacophilus, assembly GCA_004027715.1. Taxonomy (NCBI): domain Eukaryota; kingdom Metazoa; phylum Chordata; class Mammalia; order Primates; family Pitheciidae; genus Plecturocebus; species Plecturocebus donacophilus. The sequence goes on along the minus strand of PVKP010002495.1, from coordinate 107,060 downwards.
TTTGGGTTACTGTAGTTCACAGAGCAGTTGCAAATGACACCTCTTGTGCAAGGAGAGTCTCTGATTTTCCCCCATCCTCTCCAAAAGAAGCTGTGCAGAATCAAACAGCCCACGTGGTATGGGTGAAGGAATAGGCTTTAGTGGGGGAAACTTAGAAGCCAAGGTTGGAAGGAGAAGGCATCCAATACTCCTCTTAACCACACAGAGAGGTGTGTGCCACAGCCAGTATGCTCTCAGAGACCTCTGGGTGGACATGCCCAAGAAGGAGCCCCTCTCCTCCAAGTCTCTCTTCACCTTACATGAGGTAAAGGCTGACAGATGGCGATGCAAAGGCATGCTTTTGCATTTGTAACTAATCAGTAACCTGCAAGGTTGTATAAACAGCCTTTCCCCTACAGTCTTTTCTCCCAGTGGGTCACATTATTCATTGATAATCATTGCTTGAATCAATTATTTTATTTTTGAGACAGTCTCACCCTGTCGCCCAGGCTGGAGTGCAATGGTGGGATCTCAGCTCACTGCAACCTCTGCCTCCTAGGTTCACACAATTCTCCTGTTTCAGTGTCCTGAGTAGCTGGGATTATAGGCAACCGCCACCACACCCAGCTCATTTTTGTATTTTTAGTAGAGACAGGGTTTCACCATGTTGGCCAGGATGGTCTCAAACTGCTGATCCCGCAATCCACCCATCTCAGCCTCCCAAAGTGCTGGGATTATAGGTGTGAGCCACTGTGCCCTGCCTGCTTGAGTCAGTTACAAAATGGTGCTTTCCTAAATCTAAAATTTAGCCTACACATACAGAGAGGTGTGTGCCACAGCCAGGATGTTCTTGGAGACCCTGGATGTTCTTGGTGCCTGGGAAGGAGGCCCCCTCTCCTCCAACTCTCTGCCACCTCTCTTCTTTATAGGACAAGAGCGAGAACCACCTTGTCAGTGGGAGAACAGTCTACAGGTACATCTGATGCTAGTAGATTGCAGAAGGTGTGTGTATGCAGGGGAGGGAATCCAGCTGCCCAGCATTTGGAGAATCTGAGGGCTCATTGGAAGCTGGTTTGTGAAGGAGACCCATCAAGCCTGTAGGACCCTGGGTTTAAGTGTATCTCTTCTCCCTGGAGAAGAAAGGCCTTCAGTCCCATCCAGGACCTTGTCCAGGCAACCCAGAGTGAGCTCCCATGGGCCTTTTTTGGGCTAGTTCGGCTTGTGACACCAAAGAACTTCGTTTAGGGCAGGGAAGGGGCAGGAGTGAGGGTAAAAACAGGAAAGTGTGATATTGTGATATAATAGTATATATTTGGTCATCCTCCTTGGTTTCTAGCACAGAGCTTTGAAAGCCCTTGGAAGGGTTTATTATGAGAAGAGCATAGTTTATTATTCTTAATAAGTCCCTTTCAACCACACTTGAGTTTACACTCATGAGATGATTCTTCCTTGGTCCCTAGATGTTTCATGATAGGGGCTGCTGGCCAGAGGACTGACCATGTGATTACAGGGTTGGAGCATTCAGTCCCACCCCCAGGCCTCCTGGGGAGAGGAGAGGGGCTGGAGGTTTTAAAAGTCACCCACAGCTAAAGAGTTAGTCAATTGTGCCTATATAATGAAACCTCCATAAAAACTCCCAAATGAAGAGATGCAAGGAACCTGTGGGAGAGGGAGCAAATGCATCCACGTGCCCGGAGGGTGGCACATTCCAACTCCCCAGTGGGGCTGACGCACCCATGTTCAGGACCCTTCGGGACCTTGCCCTATGTACCTCTTCATCTGCATGTGCATTCATATTCTATCATTTCCTTTATAATAAACTAGCAACAGTAAGTAAACTGTTTTCCCTGATTTCTGTGGGCTGTTCTAGCAAATTATTGAACTTGAACCAAGAGCGGCAGCTCATGCCTCTAACCTCAGCACTTTGGGAGGTTGAGGTGGGAGGATTGCTGGAGCCCAGAAATCCACCACCAGCCTGGACAACATAGGGAGGCACTGTCTCTAGAAGAAATAAAAGTTTAGCCAGGTGTGATAGAGCACAGCTACTCTGTGCTCCAGCTGGGTGTGATCCCAGCTACTCTAGAGGCTGAGATGGGAGGATCATTTGAGCCTGGGAGGTGGTGGGGGCAGTGAGCCATGATTCCTGCTTTGGTGACAGAGTGAGACACCCTCTCTCTGTGTGTGTATATATATATAAATTTATATATACATAAACTTGAAGGGGGAGTCATGGAAACCTCTGATTCATAGCCAGTCAGAAGTATGGGAGGTCCAGGACTTGTGACTGGCATTTGAAGTGGGGGTAGTCTTTTGGGGCTGAGCTCTTAACCCATGATCTGCTGGTTAGACCAGGTAGTTAACATCAGAATTGAACTGATATGCAGCTGGTGTGTAGACAATAAAAGAACTGGTTATTGGCATGGAAAAATCCACATATCTGGTGCCAGAAGTATTAGAAGTAAAAACAGTTCAGAATGTCAAAGGAAAACCTTATCACAGTTTTAGTTTTAAGATATTAATTGACTTTATTTGTAATTCCAGAATCCAGCAAACTTCATTTGATGAAATAGAACAAGTGTTCCAATGGGCTGAGTAGAGGATGTGGTTTCATATGGAGAAGGGCTCAAGAAAGCAGGGACAAAACACCAAAAGCAGATTGGTCATTTCAAAGTTACTTTCCTTGCAAGGTGGAAATGGGGAACTGAACAGTAGAGAAATAATTGATTGGTTAATATAAGGTCACTTTCTCTTGGAAGGGAGGGAATAGAGGAAACTCCATTACCATACAGATTGAAACTGGCCTGTTTGGGAAATTCGACTTTCTCTCCTGATTGTTCTGGAGGTCGGTTGACAATTCAGGTTTGGCAATGTGGAACCTCAGCATGAGTGACTTCATTCTGATTTTTGGTCTGGTCTGTTGGGGCCTAGTGTAGGAGCTTAGTCCAAAACAGTAGCCTCCTGGCTGGTCTGAAGGTAGTGAGTTACCTCAATTGATTGTTCGCAGTCAGTTACAGATCATCTTCTCTTTCTGTCCTTCTCACTACTACACTCACGACAACAACAATGGCCTCCTATAATTTTTTTTTTTTGAGACAGAGTCTTGCTCTGTTGCCCAGGCTGGAGTGCTGTGGTATAATCACAGCTCACTGCAGCCTTGACCTCCCTGGCTCAAGTGATCCTCCTACCTCAGCCTCCCAAGTAGCTGAAACTACAGGCACATATTTTTTGTAGAGATGGGGTTTCACCATGTTGTGCAGGCTTTGTCTCCAACTCCTGGGCCCAGGTGATCTGCCCACCTCCTGAAGTGTTGGGATTATAGGTGTGAACCACTGAACCTGGCCATCCTCCTCTAATTTTTATTTAGGGAGAAGTAGAGAGAGCATCCCTTTTCAGTGAATTAACCTACGAGCAAATATACTGAACTGTGAACTATAATAAGTAGAGCCATATTTCTTGGATGATTCAGAAGACATTTGGGTTTCACAACTTACGGGTCCCCAGGAACACCACTGGCTGTGCAGCAAGCACCCAACTGCACCACGTAGTATAACTGAAGTGGACACGTGCGACATGGTCTGACTGCAGGGCCTGCAGCCATTTTCACAGCTTTGAGCGTTGCCAGATTTTGTGCATGATTTCAAATGAACTAAAATTAGTAACAGGTGACAAGCCAAATACACCCTTGGAAGGGTTGTTTGTGGGATGTCACTTTCATAGCTATTTCATCGCATTCCACTAATCTAATTTTAGCATGGAAGACACCCCCTTGAGACTGGAGGCCTGATTTGGAGACCTGGATTTAGAGAGAATCACAACACAGTTTTACTTCAAGGATGGAAGTCAGGCTGGAGTTCCCAGGACCTCAGGACACTGCTGCTTTGATTCTATCACTTCCTTGGTAAAAAGAAACAACAAAGAAACCCACAAACTCCAGGAACTCTCTACTGCTCAAAGGATTTTGTCTAAAATTCTGTTACTGATACTTACAAGTTTCTTTTATTTGATCTGTTTATCCAAAAGTCTTATCAAAAGTACTGTGCCCCATGCAATTGCATGGACCTGGCCAGTGCCTCTGAACGCTTCTTGGTCATGCCTTCTGCCAAGTTCTCCTACAGACCATTCTGTCTGCCAGGATCTGTCTCGTTCGGGATGCCTGCTGGTCTCTGAGGTGCAGAGCCCTGTACCCAACAACCTTACTACTGACATCTCCAGAGACATCCAAATGCAGATCCATTTTCAAAAATGAAACCTGCCAGCGTCCCTTTCAAACTGGCTCCTCCTCCTCCCTCATCCTAGAGAAAGACAAGGGAGAAGTCTCTTAGAGTGCCTTCCCTCTGTCAGGCTTTATGCCATCCATGATCCAGAGATATCTTTCTGAAACACAGGCTAGCTCCTTCTGTCTCCTGCTGCAAGCCCACCCGTGGCTCCCTGTGGCTCTCAGGACAAAGCGGAAGCTTCTAGCATCCTACAGGAGGAGGCCCACTGTGACTGGCCTCCTGCTCCTTCCACCCCATCCTCCAGCTTAGGTCTCCCCCAGGTTTCCCCTGAGGGCCACGCTGCCTCCTCTCCCGCTTCCAGACTGTGCACCTCATGCTTCCCCATTCCCTTCGCCTAGCACCTTCCTCAGGGTCATTATCCATTGTCTATGCCCTAAGCACCATGAGAGAAATAGCAGTCCCGTTCATCTCACCAGAAGCCCACCATCAGCCTTTTGTGAATGTCTGATGACCGGTGAGTGAAGAAATGAAGAAATAAGGAATACACAGGTACAACGACGCAGAACCAGGACCATCAACGAGGGTGTGGGGAAGAGGCTGCAGACAAGGACACAGCCGTGCTTTGTCAGATTCCTGTTGGGAAGGGGCTGGAAGTTAGTCCTGCAGTCACCTTTGCGGATCACAGGTATATGTGTTTATGTGTGTACCTGTGGACACACAGGTAGGCCTCCTTGGAGGATATACTCATGTTGTCATGTGACCTCCATTTTCAGTTTACAATTTTGAAGCCTTAAAATCCCCCCATCTTTTTTTTTTTTTTTGAGACGGACTATCCCTATCGTCTCCCAGGCTGGAGTACAGTGGTGCCATCTCAGCTCATTGCAACCTCTGCCTCCCAGGTTCAAGTGGTTCTCCTGCCTCAGTCTCCTCCTGAGTAGCTGGGATTACAGGTACCTGCCACCACACCCGGCTAATTTTTTTTTTTTTTTTTTTTTTGTATTTTTAGTAGAGATGGGGTTTTACCATGTTGGCCAGGCTGGTCTCAAACTCCTGACCTCAGGTGATCCACCCACCTTGGCTTCCCAAAGTGTGAGGATTACAGGTGTAAGCCACAACACTTGGCCTCCCCCCGCAAAAAAAATACTTCTTTTAGATATTAGGGAGCAATACCCCAGCTGTTATCTGGGTGGCCAACATCTTTCTGGTAAGCACATCCCTTACGGAATGCTTGTCAAACACAGACTATCCTAGTTTGAATATTTCAGTTTGTATATGCACAATAGACATTCAACATAAGCAGGAATAGTGAATTCCTTCTGTGAACCAGGCACTGGGCTGGGCCTTGGAAGCTGGGTTAGAGACCTGGGAGATGACCTTCCTTCCTCTCCAATTGCTCTGTGGCTGCTGATGCTGTGTGATACTCCTATCTGTGCTTAGAGTGAACTATCCAGGTTTTCTTAGTGACAAGAAAATTACGAAAATTTGGCTGGGCACAGTGGCTCACACCTGTAATCCCAGCACCTTGGGAGGCCAAGTCGGGGAGATAACAAGGTCAGGAGTTCAAGACCAGCCTGGCCGATATGGTGAAACTCCGTCTCTACTAAACAACAACACCAACAACAAAAATTAGCCAGGCGTAGTGGTGTGCGCCTGTAGTCCCAGCTACTCTGCAGGCTGAGGCAGGAGAATCGCTGGAACCCGGGAGGCGGAGGTTGCAGTGAGCCGAGATTGTGCCACTGCACTCCAGTCTGGGCAAGAGTGAGACTCCGTCCCTCTCCACCAAAAAAAGAAAATTATGGAGATTTAGAATTAAGGAACAGAGGCTAAGCAAGGAGAGGAGGGTAGACTCGCTTTAATAAAATTATCAACACACAAAAAATTCTATCTGCAGACTGGTAAACAATACAACACGAACACAAGTGTATTAGTTCATTCACATGCTGCTATGAAGAAATACTTGAGAACAGGTAATTTATAAAGAAAAGAGGTTTAACTGACTCACAGTTCTGCATGGCTAGAGAAGTCTCAGGAAACTTCCAATCATGGCGGAAGACACGCCTTCGCAGAGCAGCAGGAGAGAGGCTGAGTGGTGAGAGAAGGGAGAAGCTCCTTATAAACCCATCAGATCTCGTGAGAACTCGCTGTCACGAGAACAGTGTGGGGGAAACCCCCACGCCCATGATTCAGTTATCTCCACCTGCTCCCACCCTTGACACCTGGGGATGATTACAATTCAAGGTAAGACCTGGGTGGAGGCACAGCCAAACCATATCAACGAGCTTCCTTTTGTTTAAGGAACCATGGACCTACTGTACGATTCTAATATATAATATTTCGGGGAAAAAAATTTCCCCAAAATATTATGACTGGGGCATTTTCCCATCATTCTGAGTCTTAGCTTGATGTTGTCCGAGGAGACTTCCTGCAGTGGGAATTAATTATTCATTGTTTTTCTCTCCTATTACAAGCTTTCCACATACTCTGAGAAAGGTGAGTGAGTGGCCTCTGTTAGCGTTCTTACGTGTATTTGGACTTTCTTTACTGGAGCTGTCTCATTTTCTAAACTGTCTAAGATTCAGTGGCTATGACTGTTCTTTTTTTTTAATTCTCAGACGAATTTCTAGTTTCCTTGTTTTTCTCAGATATAGATTGTCAAATCATCTAGCTCATCACTGTTAATTACTCTGTTCCTAATATATAGCAATAAAAAATTCAGGAGAGGATCTTAAACAGTAAGCTTACTTGCAGGAGTTCAAGAATATGGCATGTTCTTAAAACTAGGGGACAAGATTCATTTCAACCACTGTTAGCATTATGCTTCCGTCATCTTAGCCCTGAATAAAGTACTCAAGCATCACAAAGATCATTAAACAAACAACAAACAATAGCAACAAAAACCCACCTAGCAGCACCATTTGCATGTCTATACCAGTGTCCACTTTTGTCACATAAGTTGTAAGTATTACAGGTCGGAGGTGAAAAGGACAGATTAGCCCAGCCTTTTATGCAAAACAGTTTGCGTAGCATTTTCTCCATAGTAACTTGAGAAAGAGAGAGAGAGAGGGAGAGAGAGAAAATCGACTTTACAACACATGGCTGTGGGGAAAGAGGTTTATTATTAAACAGAGATAATGAATAAGTGCTGGAAACCACACACAGCAACTGGAGCTTAGCTTTTATGTGTCTTGGTTGCCAGCAGTTTTTACTACTTCAACAGATCCTGACAACAATAATTAGAATTCAGGGGAAGCAGGAGGAAGGTGATGAGTCTTGCAAACCTGTTTCTGGTAGCTCATCAACACTGCTCTGGGCAATGGGGACGCCTGGTTCTTCCTCTCCCCTGCCCCATGTTCTCCACACTGGCTGTGGCACACCTCTGTCTAGCAAGAGATTTTAGAATAGCAAACCTGG
>PVKP010002495.1:0-99353 GCA_004027715.1 Plecturocebus donacophilus | reverse complement strand
GGCCAAGATTGTCTTTCTTATGTGGACGAAACCTGAGTTGTTTCCATGTTGCTTTTTCCTTGCCACCCAGGCCACTTTCCATCGGGTTGTCAGGATACTCCTAAGAAGGGAAGTTGGAAATGCCAGATGCTCTTAATTGGCCCGTCATCAGACTGTGAGCTTCCTGTGGGTGGAAGCTGTATCCACAGAGCTTAGCAACGCTTTGTGTACTCGGTAGGTGCTTAGTAAGCCTTTGCGTGGAATCTGGGAATATACCCCCTTTGAAGTACAACACACACACAGTAAAGTGCAGACACCTGCAGTGAATGTACCGATCAATGGATTCCACATGTGTCTACACAGAGGTTTACAATGGCCATCCAGAGGAGCGTTACAGAACTTTCCCCCACAGGCTCCCTTGAAGCAAGGGAATTTCATTGCCCTCCCTTCCATCCTGTGCAGGAAGCCTGGTTGTCAGTAAAGGGATATGAGATGCCCTGGTTCATCTGCAGATAGAACCCTTTGGACGAGGAAAGGGCATGTCATGAGTAAAAGCAAGACCAGGAAGATTAAAGACGACACAATTTAAAAAATGCAAATAGTGAAAAGTAAGCATAACCAATTAACTGTTTTCCTCTCTCTCCACACTCACGCAGAAGCACCGGGACCAAAGAGATGGGGCATGGGAGGTCTCAGGATGGATCCCTGCTCGTGACGCGGAGACCAAGTGGCTCTGAAATCACTGGCTTCAAAGCAGGCCAAACCTTGCTTGACATGTGCAGAGGTTCAGTCTCTTGCTTGTCAGCTCCCCGCACGCACGACCAACGTGCACTTCTGAGTCAGATCACCTAGCCACAGAGAGGGAGGGGAGAGGCGGAGAGAGAGAAAACAGCGAGAGACAGAGAAGAGAGAGAGGAAGCACCTTCCCCCGCCGCTGCTGCCTGGCGTTTCCTCCCGTGCCAAACGAGAGGGCGCCAAATTGACCCCAGATGTTTTTTCTTCCTTTCTCAATCCAACGTTTCTACCAGCTCGTTACTCCCAGGGTGCCCAAGACCTCTGCTATGGCTGTGCTGCTGTCCCTGCAAAGGTGCTGGGGATGGCCGGGGTGGGGGATGCCCCTGGGGGCTGAAATCCGCTGCCAGGGGAGGGGCGCCCCGATACCACCCTCAGTGGCTGCTGGTTGGGCGACCGGTGGCCCTGGCTTGAGAAAGTGAAAATGTCCAATCCATTTTGCCCTTAGCCTTGGCTCCCTTTCGGATTCGGAACCGAGCTGCAGTCCTCCACTCCGCCCTCCCCGCCGCTGCAAGGGAAAGGTCGTTTTCCTCGGGTCCCCAGCGAGGCCCTGGAGGAGCCCGGAGCCCCCAGTGGACGCCGCCCAGCTCCGGGCCCCGCCCCTGCGCGATCTGGGCCGCACCCACTTCCCCCGGCGGCGCCCCCTCCGCGGCCGGTGACGTCACAAGGCACCCGGCCGCCTGCGCCCCGCGGTGCGCGCCCGGCTCCGGGACCCGGCGCCGCCGCCCCGCCCTCGGCGCCCACACCCAGGCGCGCCCCCGCGCGCGCCCTGCTCCGTCCCCGTCTGGAAGCGCCGCCGAAGATGGCGAGCCCGGCGCCCCCAGAGCACGCGGAGGAGGGATGCCGGGCTCCCGCCGCCGAGGAGCAGGCGCCGCCGCCGCCCCGGGCGCCCCCAGCAGAGCGGCCGCCGCAGGAGGAGGACGCGCAGGAGGCTGGGGCGGCGGAGGGCGCGGGGCCGCAGGCGGAGGAGGCCGCGGGCCGGGCGGCCGCCGCGGTGACCTGGCTGCTCGGGGAGCCAGTGCTGTGGCTGGGCTGCCGCGCGGACGAGCTGCTGAGCTGGAAGAGGCCGCTGCGGAGCCTGCTTGGCTTCGTCGCTGCCAACCTGCTGTTCTGGTGAGAGCTTGGGCAGGGTGGGGGTGCTCAGGAGGGCAGGTGACCTTGGGGCGCCCTGGGCCCCGGGGACCCCGTGCAGGGGGAGCCCGCGGGACAAAACACTTGTCAGCCCCGCCGCACTTTCTCGGCCACCTGTCCGGAACAGGTAGACAGACACTCGCTGCAACTTTCCTCCGGACGCACGTCCCTGTGAGTAGCTGTCGTCCTCCGAGTGCGGATCCAGCCTCAGAGCGAGGTGGGCGGCCGGCCCGCAGGCACCTGCACCTGCAGGTGTTCCCATCGTGCTGCAGAACTTCTCCCCCGCTTCCTAAAACTCTCAGGTCTTGACCTGCTCGCCCAAGCTTGCCGGAGCAAACGTGCTTGAGCGTGCCTTGGTTCTGGCGGCCCCAGCAGGCATATCTGGACCAGATTAGGTACACGTTCAAAACGGTGCCGCGCTCATCAGTCACCTGAGATGGGCCCTGAATGATCTGTTTCTCCCTCCCCTGGAGGGTTAGGTTTACTGTCTTTACTCCCGGATGAGAAAACGGGAGGCAAACAAGCAGGTGGAGTACGCCCAGCACCCACCCCTGGGTGTGCACAGTGTGGAACGCAGGCATATTTTTAGACGAAGTACAGGGAGAACACACGGGGATGCTCAGCCTCTGAGCAACAGGTTCGTCTCTCCAAAAAGCGCTTTTCACCGGGAAGGCCAGGAGAGTGTCTGGCTCCTTCGTTCAGAATGGTGTCCTGTCATCCGTTACCACGCTACTGAGGGCGGAGAAAAGCCTTCTTTGTTTGCGAAGTGTCCTCATAACAAACATAACCCACACAGGGCAGAATAAGCAGAGCTCCCGTAACAAGTACCTTGTTACAGGGCAGAGATTTCTTAACCTTAAAGTTGAGGAATAAATAAATTACACAAAATACACAGGCTGTCATTTTCTAGGTTAACTTGAGCAAGGCGGACATTGTCCTGCAGATCTGTGCTAGTCCTTTTCTTAGTGTTGCTAGTTTCCTGTGTCTCTTTCCAGATAGTGCATGTTTCAGCGAATATACCATGTTCTATGCAAATTGTGGAATCCCACATGAGCTCTTCCTTTTCTTAGTATTTCTTGGTGATTGCTTCCTTGTTCTTTTTCAGCTGCTTAGAATTCTATCGTAAGGATGTCTCAAATTACTTAACCTGTCTCCTACTGAGGCACTGATGTTTCCAAGCTTTTGCTGTTTCAGTGTTATAGCTAATGACCCTGTACATGCATCATTTTGCATACATGCAAGTATTTTGGATAACTTCCCAGAATTGGAATTGCTGGGTTAGAGGGCATGTGCACTTGTAATTTGGTGGCTAACACCATATTGCACGTTCTTAGGGTTTTAACAATTTATACTTCTATCAGCAATGTGTGTGACTAACTGCCTGCTTTGGTACACCCTTGCCAAGAATATTTTATGAAACTTTTTGATCCTGCAAATCTGGTGGGTGAAAAAGACTATCCTCAAATGATTTTATTTTGCAATTCTCTGTGATTGAGCATTTTATCTTAGGTTTTAGAGCCACTGCAGTTACCTTTTATCTTCATTGTTTATAAATAACCTTTGTCTATTTGTTCAAGTAGGCCATTGTTCTTTTCTTTATTGATTTATAGGAGCCATTTTTATATTAAAGACTTTAGCCTAGTTTCTGTAACATGAGTTGAAAATTTTTTCTATGATGTTTTCTTTAATGACACCTATTGAAAATCATGTTTTTGCATAAAATAATTGGAAGACATATTTGGTATTATTCAGGGGTGTTGTCTTCCATCTATTTTATTTATGACTGTTGGAGAGGACACACTGGCCAGGCATTCAACCTAGATAGAGCCTTCTCCTTACCTGTTTTATTTCATCTGCTGTTTGAGGCGTCTGCATTCCATGCATGTATTTTCTTTAACAAAAATGACTGTCCTTTAAATTCAGAAATACTTGTTGCTTTTCCATGATAATCCATTGAATTTATTACTTATTTATTAATGTCATTAAAATTTTGCTTTTTCCCCTTTTATTTGTTGCTCTGGGGTTAAAATAATTTTCAAGGACATTGCATTTTCTTTAAATAATGTATTTCTTCTCAAATGGTCTTAAATTATGTGATTCTCTTGTATTATGATCTTAAATTATGTGTCTTAGGAACTCTAAAGCACTGTATTTTCTATGAGAAAAACAATCAATTTTAAAACTGTGGGGAACCCAATCAAATCGGTCTTAAGCAATGGGATGTTGTTTTCACTTTAATTGATGTCATTTCATTTTTGTGGAAATAAACTTTTAAGCCTATATTTTTGAATGATTTAGCACCTGGCATTAGCAGTGGGTTTTACGATTTTGAATTTGACTCGAAAGCTTCAACATTTGCCCATTATCTGTAAGATTTTGGGCAAAGATTGTGACACAGCTATAACCAATGGGTATAACTCAAAGTTGCATGAATTAAGTGTGGTGGAAGTTTCAAGAAAGGAGAATTCATTGTGACATGGTTTTGGGGAACAGTGGTATTGTGGATGGAAGAGATTGCGGGGTTCTTCATAAGGAGATCGTGCTTGAACCAGACCTCAGTGGATGGGAATGATTTGGGAGAGCTAATCTGGTTCATGATCCACAGCATCCCAACCCTGAGGAATAAAGTGAACACAACCACATCGTGAAGGTGTACCTAATATTTCAACCACAGCACAGTACACAGATGCAGCAGAGCAGCCTGGGTTGGTAGAAAAGGCCAGTGGGAGATAAGGTTGGCTAGGTGGTTTGTGGGGCAGTCGTTTCCTCAGATGCTATGTTGTGTGTTTGACTTTGTTTTTTTCTATAGGCAACAGGGACCAAAAAAATACCTTGTAGCAGTGTCCACAAATATTTTAATGGATAAGTACATTGTGGTTCATTTATTTATTATGAATTGTGATACCATATAATGATGAAAATACAGCTTTGGCAACAACATGGATGAATTTTACAGATGTAATTTTGGTTAAAAGATGCACAAAATAATATATGCCGAATGATTCAATTAAGAAGTTTTAAATGGTACAGAAACAGAACAGGTTGATTAGGGGTACACACATAGGAGATTAAAAACTACAAAGAAAGTAAAAGACACTCTTGAATCAGATACATGCAGGCACACACACACACACATATGCATTCTTATCTATGGTATATTTTATGAAAAATACTAACATATGAAAAAATGCTAAAAAATGATATTCAGTGAGAACTCAGAGGAGTTTGGTAAAATATAGGCCACACAAGTGCCTGTCTCAAAAAGCAGGGTTTCCACAACTGAAATAGATTGGGCAACAGTCCAATAGTTTTGTGGTGATGAGGGGCCTCAGATGATGTTATCTCACTCATGTCACCAATGAAGAACATGTTTTTAGAGTTTTTCCTTCATTTAAAATTTTATTTATTTTAAAATTAACTAACATCAACTTATAGTTCAGACTATACATGTACAAAAGGGTAAACATTTTGAAATTGTCTTCCCACGCCTGTCCTAGTCTACACAGTTTCCTCTCAGAAGCAACCGATATTATACTTACAAGCACATCCTGAAATAGAATGAGCCCAATGTAATAGAAAATGTTGGGTTTATTTTTGTTTTTAAAGGATTAACTTTTTGTGGTTTACCACCAATAAAATGCACATACTGTAAGTATACAGTCAAGTGTATTCTATATGCCTGTGTAACCACAGTGGCAATGGAGATCTAGAATATTTCATCACCCGTAAAGACTTCTTTGCATCCCAGTCCTATCAGCACCTACCCCTGGGGACTGATATGCTTCTGTCACTGTTGCCTAGGTTGGACTTCCCTAAAGTTTCATATAAATGATGTTATTTAGGGTGATGTCTTTTGTTTTTTTGAGATGGAGTCTCACTCTGTCACCCAGGCTGGAGTGCAGTGGTGTGATCTCGGCTCACTGCAACCTCTGCCTTCCAGGTTCTAGCGATGCTCCTGCCTCAGCCTCCTGAGTAGCTGGGATCACAGGCACACACCACCATACCTGGATAATTTTTGTATTTTTAGTGGAGACGGGGTTTCACCATGTTGGCCAGGCTGGCTGCAAACTCCTGACCTCAAGTGGTCTGCGCCTCGGCCTCCCAAAGTGCGTGATGTCTTTTCTTTCTGGCTTTGCTTACTCAGCGTAGTTTTGTGATTCATCCCTGCTGTGCGTGTCAGTGATTTGCTGCTTTGTATTGCTGGGTAGTGTACCACCTTGAGGCTGTGCCACAATTTGTTTATCCATTTGTTAGTTGATGTTCCTTCAGGTAATTTTCACGTTTGACTATTATGAATAAAGCTATTGGAAAACATCAGGTAGAAATCTTTGTGTGACGTGTCTGTTTTTGGCGAGGCAAGTCGTAAGCCCTGATGGTTGCTTTTGATCGGCACCGAATGGAGTAAAAGGTCCATCTCCTCCATCTTGCTGGTTGTCGTGTTGAAATTTAATGGCGTACAATGCAGCTCTTCTTTTGGGCATGTTACCGCTGCAGCCTACAAAGCCTCTCTGATGTGATTTGGTTTTGAACCCCTGGTTGGAGACCATGGCATTTAGAAAAGTCCATGCATAGGCCTTTTCTTTAGTGCCCGTGGCGATGAATGACGACAGCATTCCCTTCTATTGGTATAAATAGTAAAACTATAAGAAAGTGATTTGCCTGAGTGACCACACACAGGCACACCTGGCAGGAGACCTGGGGCACTCTGACTTTTCAGGCTGGTCACCCGGGGGTCCGAATGCCATCAGGACCCTCTGATAGTCTTTGGAGCACTGTCTGTCAAGTTATTTTAGAAGGTTGCAGGGTTCAACCTCCCACTTGATGTCAGGCACTTCTCTGCAAGCGTGAATGAGGTGCTTCTGCTGGCGTTAGAGCCGTGCCTCGCAAAGTGAGGTCCTGGGCCAACAGCATCCACATCACCAGTGTCACCTGGAGATGCAAAATCATGGGCCTCCTCCACACTCACTGAACAGGAATCTCTGTGGGTAGGTCCAAAACATGTGGGCTTTCTCCAGCTCTGTGGGTGATTCGATACATGTTCCAGTTTGGGAACCGCTATGTTTGAGCACTTTCTGGAATTGTGAGCTGTCTTCTCCACGAGGCAGCATTTCCATTGCTGGGCGACACTCACTAGTCTATGTTTTCCTTACATTAAGGCCATCTCTTGATTGTCTCCGAAGCTGCCCAGGAGGTAGGCCCCTCCCCAGGACCGTCCTTTGTCTGTTTCAAAATCCATTCTCTTCTTGGTTCCTGCCAAGTCTTCTCTTCCCCGGCTGAGAAATCCCGGCCGCCTCTGCTCACCGTTGTGTTGTCTGGTTTGCAGATGCTTCTGGCTGGGCTTCAGTTCATCCGTATTCTGCCTGGGATGCAGCGTTCCTGAGGTGGTCTGAGCACTGCGTACTCTCTCCCTTCCTCCTGGACGGCGTCCTTCTAGTCTCACAGCCTGAGATAGAATTTCTTTACTCCAGTTGACAGTAACTCCCTTTTACAGATGCTACTATTGCTAGTTGTTAGACTCTTACAAAGAAGTAAATAACTATCATTTAGTGCTTCGTCAAAGTATGGCTATATGGATAGTTATATACAGTTACAGTCTGTCAAACTTTACTAAAGTTATGATAAAAGGTGTTCACATGTAGCATCGTATTTAAACCTTGCAGGAACACAGTGAGGTGTGTGTTGTTCCCATTTTACACAGGAGGAAACAAGAGGCCCAGAAAAGTTAACACCAAAGATGACATTGACCTGTACTGTTCAAAGAATGCTTGCAGTGACAGCCATAGTCTACCTTTGCGCTGCTGGTTATGGTAGCCAGTAGCTTCTTGTGGCTGTTGAGCATGTGAAATGTGGCTAGTGGCACTCGAATGTCATTTTACTTTTATTTAAGTGTAAATTTAAATAGCCACACGTGACTAGTGGCTGCTGTGTTAGCACTGTCTTGGATAATAGTGCTGAAGCTAGGTAATGAAGCAGCATCCATTTTCCCTAAATTCAATGATTTTTCTATTCCATCTCTCTAAAGAATAACAGGAGGCTGGGTGCGATGGCTCCCCCAGCACTTTAAGAGGCCAGGCAGGGAGATCACCTGAGGTTGGGAGTTCAAGACCAGCCTGAACAACATGGAGAAACTCCATCCCTACTAAAAATACAAAATTAGCCAGGCGTGGTGGCGCATGCCTGTAGTCCCAGCTACTTGGGAGGCTGAGGCAGGAGAATCGCTTGAATCTGGGAGGCGGAGGTTGCAGTGAGCTGAGATCACGCCATTGCACTCCAGCCTGGGCGACAGAGTGAGATTTGGTTTTGAACCCATGGTTGGAGACCATGGCCATTTAGAAAAGTCCATGCATAGGCCTTTTGCCTTAGTGCCTGTGGCATTGCGCTAAGTTTCTCGCATTACCTTTCATTGGTATAAATAGTAAAACTGTAGGAAAGTGAAAAGAAAATAAAGACAGTGAGAGTGGAGCAGAGGGGAGATTTATGCACTTGCTAGGGGGAATACCCAGAGGTGAGGCTGCAAATTGAAAGGGTGGGGCCAGGTTTTGAAGAGGTTACTATTGGACTACGCTAAGGAATTTGGATGACATCAAATAAGCAGTCCCCATCTATTACCCCAGTATTAATAGCATCATAATCCTCCCTTTCTTTCAGGACCTCCGTTTAAATATGCAACAAGTATTTCTTTCTTTTCTTTCTTTTTTTTTTTAAATTGAGACAGAATCTCACTCTGTCTTCCAGGCTGGAGTGCAATGACACTATCTCAGCTCACTGCAACTTCCGCCTCCCGGGTTCAAGTGATTCTCCTGCCTCAGCCTCCCGAGTAGCTGGGATTACAGGCACCAGCCACCATGCCCAGCTAATTTTTGTATTTTTAGTAGAGACAGCGTTTTATCATGTTGGCCAGGCTTATCTTGAACTCCTGACCTCAGGTGATCCACCTGCCTTGGCCAGCTGAACCACCATGCCTGGCCAAAATATGCAACAAATATTTCTTGAGTGTGTACTATATGTGGATATTGTTCTAGGTGCAAGGGATTAACAGTGGACAAACAGATAAGGTCCCTATTCTCCCAGAGCTTATATTCTAGTAGTGAAAGTGGTGGAAAAAAGACAATCAACAAATGTACAAAATGCTAGAAGGAGCTGGATGTTTTGAAGAAAACTAAAGCAAGGACAAGAGATAGAGAGCGACAGAAGTTACTATTTTGTTGAGTGGTCATCGCTGGCCTTTCAGGAAGTGGCCTTAGCAGACACCTGAAGAGCAAGTCAGGGAATGATGCAAGCAGGTAACTCTGGAGTGGAGTGTTCCAGGCAGAGGGAATGGCACGTACAAAAGCCCTGGGTGGGAGTGGGCTTGGGGTGTTTGCAGGGCAGCAGGGAGGCCATTGTGGCTGGCACTGGGTGAGCAAGGGGGAAGCAGTGCTTGTTCAGCTCAGAACTTCATGCTACAACTATGCCAGAGGCTGCCTGTCAGCTTTCTGCCAGCCCCTCTGGATGAATGAGGGGAGCAAGAGCCCAGGGCCAGGCACCAGCTAGGACACCATTGCAGGAGCACGTGGTGGTACAGAGAGGCCGAGCTAAGGTAGTGGGAGTGGGGAGGAGGAGATGGGTTTGTGGTGACTCTGGAGATGAAATCGGGAGGACAGAATGATTTGGTGGGTAGGGGTAGAGAAAGGCAAGGAAATGACTTAGGCTATGGGCTAGACGAGGAGTGCCTGGTAGTGACCTTAACCAACGTAAGGGTGGCTGAGCTTGCAGCAGGCTGGGCTTGCCCAGGTTTGGGGATGTTGTGTTAGAAGTACCTGTAGCTCACCAGGTGAATTATCCATGTGTCACTAGTGTTAGACACAGACTGACGCTCAGGGTGCAGGTTGAGTTTGAAGTATGGAGTTGCATGTGTTGGAGTTTAGTTGTTGCAGCCTTGGGAGCATGTGAAATTTCTTGGAGAGAGCTGGGGGAGAGTGTTGGGGAGATTGAATTACCGAAGCGGGTGACCAGAAAGAGCACCTTGGGAGAGAGAGTGGCAGCATGGGGGAGTCCCAGGAGAGGGTGGTTCTGGAGCAGCCAGTGCGGCGATCAGGAATGCCATCCAGTACTTGACTTACAATTGCTCCTTGCTGGCCTTAGCTGAAGCGGTGTCTACAGAGGCCTGGTGGACTCAAATCACACCCCAAGGAGAGGAGACTCTCCTCCTTTCTCCGTGGCACCACCTCCTCGCTGCAGCACTGTGGCTCAGTGGAAGACCCAGCTATCAACTCTCTATTTCTCGGCCCCTCTGTGATTTGGTTCTCAGGCTGGCTCCCAACTTGGCCAACAGGAATTCAAGCAGTTTAGGAAATCTTTTCTCTCTGCCATGGTCTGTGTATTTGTGTCCCCTTAAATTTCATATGTTGAGACTTTCTCCCCAGGGCATTAATTTTAAGAGGTGGAGCCTTTAGGGGGCTGTCAGGTCATGAAGGGAGAGTCCTCACAAGTGGCATTAGTGCCCTTATAAAAGGGGCCAGAGGTAGCTTGTTCACTCGTTCCACCATGTGAGGACACAGAAAGAAGGTGCTGTCTGCAAAGCAGAGAGTGAGCCCTTACCAGATGCCAAGCCTACCAGTGCCTTAAACTTGAACTTCCCAGCCCCTAGAAATATAAGACATGAATTTCTGTTGTGTATAAGCCACCTAGTTAATGGTATTTTTGCTACAGCAATCCAAGTGGACTAAGTACCCTCTCTCTCATGCTTGGCTTTCACCCCCATGAAATACCTTATTTTGAATGTCAGAAGCTGCATTTCACCAGTGTTTCTATTTTCATTCCCTCTGTAGAATCTTAACACCCCACTCTCTCGCATTCTCGGTCCATCCTCTAGATGCCTGCAGACGCCTGGGTGGGTATTCCAAAGGACACTGGAATCTGTGGGGAAAGGGGCAATGGAGAGTCAAGGTTGATGATATGGTGGGGTCCTCTGGGGAGGACCAAAGGGGCTGGGTGAGAAAGACACCTTTTCTTCTGATTCCTGGGGACCTAGGGGAAGATTCCAGGGGACCCAGTGCATCTGTAGTCAAATCAGCAAGGAGTCACATGTGTTGTCTGATTTCTCTCTGAAGGAGGATGGTAATCTACTGCAGCTGAGGAGGTTAAGGCAGGACAAGGCACCTGCAGAGGCCAGCTATAAGCTTTAGTGGGGGAAGCACAAATGACTGGGGGAAAATGCTAGATTACACTTTTTTTTTGGTTTTATTTATGCTTGGCCATTTCTTCAGTGCAGACATTTTGTATCAGGTTCCTGTATCTTCATCTTTGTCCGCATTGACCATTTTTTTCCAAGGTGCATTTTTAATGGAGTAGTACTAGTTTTAGTATTGTAGTCACCCCATACTCTATTTGTTTAACAATGAATATGTTATGGGAAATTTCCCATTTGCTAAAGATAAAATGAGTCCAAGATATCCACGTGTCATTTTGAATGTGCTTTTAGAAGCATGCAGCTGTGAAGTGTTTTCAAAGATTTTGCCAAATGATTCAGCGTAATGTTCTTTGTTTGCTGCTGATTCCAGTTTTTGGAAAGACTCATTTTTGTCTCAGGGATGAAAAAGACAATACCTAAGTGAAAACACATTGAGGGAGGTGTGGCCACCTGCACGCTCCTGAGTAATCCTAGAACTGGGAGAAAGAGCATGAGCCACACACGTGGGAGGCTGGCCCCCCATCTCTTCCTAGACACTCACCAGACCTTTCACCTGAAAGATGAACTCAGATGGCAGAGGGAGCTCTCCTGAGTTGCAGCCACGTGGACTTTCTGGGTTTCTAGATAAATCATTGTGGCTATTGTGTAATGAGCCATTCTTCTTTTGATGATTTTGTGGCACACTTTCTGTGGCCTTGCATAATTTCCTGCATTCCTGCAGTGATCCTTGATAATGGCAGTGACCATTTATGGGGCTCCTGCTTTGCTGGGCACTTAGTGGAGTTTCCTTATTTAATTCTCACATCATACAGCAGGTATCATTGCTCCGTTTGGCAGAGGGGATATTGGGGCTCAAGGCATTTAAGTCACTTGTCCCAAGGTAATGGTATTTGGCAGACTGGGGATTCCAACCAGTTCTGCTTTCCCCGCCAATAAGCTAGACTGCAAGGGGAAGTTGCAGGATACAATCAGAGCGTAATTCAATGTGACTTCTTCCCTTTGCTTCTCGAAGACAGACTTAATTTCTTACTCAGATCAAAACATCAGCTTTCACTCCCAGAGTTTGCTATCTCCGTTTGCTTTATATAAAAAGGTTAATTTATTTTTCCAAGTAAAATTTCGGCACCAACTCTGGCTTCACCCTGTAGAGGATTCCGCCCCACCACCTTTGTTTTCCATTTTCAGCATTGATTACCAAAGCAGGTGTGTATTTCTCTGAGTTGTCATGTGGCCCAATTTCATCATATTTCAGTTTCCTTTTGTGTGTGCTCTTTTGACCCAGGGCGGGTGGCACTTTCCCTAACAGGTAAGATGTCACGTGGGCTCTGGCCTCTTCTTAGCTGATTGTACCACTTTGTGGTGTAGAGAGCTGCATGAGATAGGCGACGTGGGATGCGAGTCCAGGTGAATCTAGAGTTTGGGGACTGACATGTTGTGCTGAAGGAGTGCTGCTGCCACTCCGAGGGTGGGATTGGGCTGGGGGGTGGGTGGGCATGGCACCGTTATGGAGGGAGCACAGGGGAGCCCACACCCGCCTGTGCCTCTTCTCGCCCACTCTGCAAAGCTGCGTGCTGTGTGAGCAGCCCCTCTCCCACCAGGACTGTGACTCCTGCATCTCTGTTCCCTGCTCTGTCCCTTCCCTGTCATTAGCCCCACCTGCCACCTCTTCAGTGAGGTTGTCCCCAGCCTAGATCATCTAGATCTTGCTTGTTAATTTCAGTTTCAGATCTGCAAATATTCTTCAGAGAATGTGGTGCAACTGGAAGGTATTTTGTTAATTTTTCTCTGTGTTTGTTTTTCTAATTCTTAAAACCTTGTTAAAACTCTGTTAAGTATCCCTTGGGTCAAAGAAGAAAATTAAAACTGCAATTACAGAATATGTAGGAAATGATGTAGAGAATACCGTGTATGAAACCAATCTCTCCCTTACACACACATACATCTTTAATATCAATTCCACTGGGTTTTTAATGAAAATGCAACAGTTTCTTCCCAGTCCTGTTTCTAGGAGCAACTGTTATTTGTTATGCTCTTGGCTCTATATAGACTTTTCTAAGTAAAATTCTTAAAATGCTGGTTTTTGATTCAGCAATCTAAGACATTAATTTTCTCCTGGCACCCCAATTCACACAAACTCTTCTCATCCCTCTTCCACTGTAATGATACCACAAGTTTTGGTGAAAGCATTATGACTATGTAAATATTGTTCGTATATGAACTGAGTATCATGTTTACCTTTCCTTTCCTTTCCTGTTCAACGTTATTTTGCTGTTACTCTCAGAGTTCTCAGCCTTCTCCCAGTTCTCATCATTCTGTTCTGGTCTTCTCCGATGCCCCACTGGGCTTGCTGTCCACCCAGGACACCCCATCATCATCCTTTTCCTTCTCTCCTCTGTTGGAGCCCCTGATATCGGACCCTTGCTTAAAACAGAGGCTTAGGACAAAGTCAACATCCTGAATGGGGAGGCCCCCCTTTTTCCTCTTGAGAATATTCGTGAGAGTGTAACTTGTCCCGAGTTCTCGATTTCTGTTTGTTTCTTCTCTGTTCCTGAAGCCTTCCTTGGTGCACTCCTCTGTATGGGGAGAGCACATTCTCTCACTTGGAGAGAGTACCAAGGAAATACACGTTTTGAGAACTTGTATGCAGAAAACATCTTTATCCCACCCTTGCTGTGGATTTCTCGTCTGGCTTGATTTAGAGTTCTGGGCTGGGAAGAACTGCCCTTAGAAATTGGAAGCATCGCCTCCTCACTCCTCTCTTGCTTCTAGCATTGCACTTGAGCTGGCAAGAGACCTGCCAGTGCCTGATCTCTTATAGATTACCTAGTTTTTCTCCCTGGAGGATTCTGGGGTTTTTCTCTTGATTATTGATATTTGATATTTCAAATAGATAGGTCTCTGTTGATCCTTTTTTCATGTATTATTCTAGGTTTTATGAATAGTCTCAGCTGGAAACTTTGTGTTTGAAAAAAAAATTTCTTCAAGTCTTTTAAATTTAAAATTTTAAAATTCTTCCTCTGAAAAAAAATTTTCTTCAAGTTTTTAAAAAATTATTTCCTGGCCAGGGGCAGTAGCTCACACCTGTAATCCCAGCACTTTGGCAGGCTGAGGCAGGTGGATCATGAGATCAGGAGTTCAAGACCAGCCCGGCCAACATGGTGAAACCCCGTCTCTACTAAAAATACAAAAATTAACTGGGCATGGTGGTGCATGCCTGTAGTCCCAGCTACCTGGGAGGCTGAAGCAGGAAAATCACTTGAACCTGGGAGGTGGAGGTTGCAGTGAGCCAAGATTGCGCCATCGCACTGCAGCCTGGGTGACAGAGCTTGATTCCATCTCAAAAGAAAAGAAAAAGAAGACAAAACAAAATTCCTCCTTTTTGTTTAGTTTACTTTTCTCTTCTTTCCTTTTTAATTTTGTTTCTAGAGACAGGGTCTCTCTGTGACACCCAGGCCGTAGTGCAGCGAGGAGATCATAGCTTAAGCGATCCTCCCACCTCAGCCTCCCGAGTAGCTGGGACTGCAGGTACACACTACCATGCCTGGCTAAGTTTTTAAAATTTTTGTTGAGGTGGGATCTTGCTGCATTGACCAGGCTGGTCTGTAACTCCTGGTCTCAAGCAATCCTCTGGCCTTTGCCTCCTGAGTCACTGGGATTACAGATGTGAGCTGCCACACCCAGCCGATTTTTTCTTTCTGGAAATCTTACTGGTCAAATGTTGGACTTCTTGGATTGCTCCTGATTTTCTCCGTTTTTCTGTTTTCATCTTCATTTTCTGTTCTGCTTTCAGAAAGCTTCCTGTATCTTTTGCATACTACTGATTCAAAATTTCTGGTCTCATATTTAGTTCCAAGACATTTTCCTAATTTTTGATTTTTTCCTTTTAGAATGCACTTGTTTTGAGTCTTAGATTTTTGATTCTTAGATTTTTCTCCCTCTTAATAAAAAGGAGAAGATAGTTTATTGGAGGTTTCTCATGCATGTTCTGAGTTCCTTATTTCTGTGTGTTTTGTCTCTCTTAGGTGTTGATGAGTTTCCTGAAATATCTAAGGGGTCCTCAGATTCCCTTTCCTGTTTCACAGTAAAGGACTTCAAGACTGAGCGCAATGTGCAGGGCTGAGGAGTGTCTACTTCACAGCGTTCACTGAGGGTCATCAGCATGCTGACCCCTCCTGGGGGGTGCGGCAGGGAGGGGATGCCTGACTCCGAGTGGTCCGGGAGCTGTGCCAGGGAGACGGTGAACACGTGGGAGTCCCTGTCAGAATGCTGCCTGGCATTAGCTCCCTGTTCTCAGCGTGGTTCCTCTGCCCTGCTCTCTTCTGTGCTGTTACCCCAGGAGTCTGAAGCCCTTCCACTTTAATTTTTTCAGAGAACAACCTCCTACTTCTATTGGGGTGGAGGAGGGGTGCTCTCTCCTGACTCAGCAAGGGTGGGCAGTAAGATCTGAAGTTCTGACTGCTCATCATACAGATTTGTAGGCTGGGTGTTGTAGCTCACACCTGTAATCCCAGCCCTTTGGGAGTCCGAGGCTGGTGGATCACCTGAGGTCAGGAGTTCAAAACCAGCCTGGCCAACATGGTGAAACCCTGCCTCTATGAAAAACACAAAAATTAGCTGGGTGTGGTGGTGTGCACCTGTGATCCCAGCTACTTAGGAGGCTGAGGCAGGAGAATCGCTTGAGCCCAAGGAGGTGAAGGTTGCAGTGAGCCAAGATTGCACCACTGCGCTCCAGCCTGGGTGACATCTTCGCACCTGTCCTGGCCCCTGCCTTCTCCCAGTACCTTCCCTGCCCCAACCTCCCAGCTTTCCTGGGACCTGCAGCTCAGGGGGACGTGCTTTTGGGGACCTTCTCCTTGGGACCTTGAAATTCCCAGTGCTCTTTCTGCTGCTTGCCCAGTGACCATCCTGGAGCTTGCTTTCCGTCTTCTAGACGTTTGTTGATGTCCACCCTATTGTCTCCTTTCCTGCTTTCTTTTAGCTTCATGCCTGCATATCTTTGTTGTATTCTTACTTTTTATTCTGGCATGGTTTGGGGAGGGAGAGGAGAAAGACATGTGTGTTCAGTGTGCCTTGCCTGACCACAGGGTTGGCCTCCCCACCTGAACGCTGCCTCCAGGGGGGCAGAGAGCAGTCTGTTGCTTCAGCCCTGAATCCCATCACCATAGCATATGGTAATTGAATGGATAAAACTGCCGTGACACCCTCTGCTTTTTCATCCACTTCCTCGCGATTCCCATGTTTGTGGAAAGGTACCCAAGTTCTCTGCTCATCTCCCTTGAGAAGAAGAATTTCTGCTCTTTTACCATTTCTTTTCCAAAATACTATGTGGTTGTGATAATTCCTATCCAATTCAAATGCAGCACTTTGTCAATTTTAAATTAAAAATTGGCATGATAATAATTTATTGCTGAGTGGTAATACATGTCTAGATTTTGGAAAGTTTACCGAGTAGAATATTAGTGAATGGAGTATATTTGGTTCTGGCTAGTTTCATTAAAGTATAAGAATGGCATTTTATTACAGCATTTCCTTTTATTTGTAAAAATTTATTTATTTTTTCTTTCTTATTGAGACAGAGTGCTTCTATGTTGGCCAGGCCGGAGTGCAGTGGTGTGATCTTGGCTCACTGCAACCTTCACTTCTGGGCCCAAGCAGTCCTCCCACCTCAGCCTCCCAAGTAGCTGGGACTACAGGTCTGTGCCACCACACTCAGCTAATTTTTAAAATTTTTTGTGGAGATGGGGAAGCACTACAGGGTCTCACTCAACTCCTGATTGAGACCAGCCTAGGTCACACAGTGATCCTCCCACCTCTCAAGTGATCCCTCCTATCTCGGCTTCCCAAAGTGATGGGATTTCAGGCATGAGCCACTGTACCAGCCTGTAAATTTTTTTTTTTTGAGACGGAGTCTTGCTCTGTCGCCAGGCTGAAGCACCGTGGTGCAATCTTGGCTCACTGCAACCTCTGCCTTCGGGGTTCAAGCGATTCTTCCGCCTCAGCTTCCCGAGTAGCTGGGACTACAGGTGTGTGCCACCACACCCGCCTAATTTTTGTATTTTTAGTAGAGACGGGATTTCACTGTGTTGGCCAGGATGGTCTCAATCTCTTGACCTTGTGATCTGACCGCCTCAGCCTCCCAAAGTGCTGAGATTACAGGCGTGGGCCACTGCGCCCAGCCCAGCCCATAAAATTTAAAAATCAAATAGAGCCTGATTTGGTGAATGAAGGGCCCCATTAGTATCAAACTCTAAATCCTAGGTGTCTTCAGCCTACCTTGATCTGACATTGAACTTTAACTGTAATGGGTCTTGAAGAACTTGGTGGGATCTGTCACTTATAGAGAATGGTTATAAAGGAAGGTTAAAGGTGGTTCTTAGTGTCTAAAACTTCTTGGGAGAGATGACACAGAAAGCAGCAACTAGTTTGTATGACACACTTGAGTCACAAGTATCCAGGCTGCCGCTGCTGTGGAAAGGAGCAGAAGTCCTCCAAATCTGGTGACTCCAGGGAGGTCACACTTCTGTGAAATGAGAATGATAAGTAGAAGTGGTTTGGGTGAGTCCACATAAGCAGAGCCTCCCAGGCTGAAGGAATCATGAAAGCTACAAGGGTGACAGTGAGCAACATGGCCCCGGTTCGTTTCATTAGCAAATACTCACTGAGAACATGGTAAGTGGAATCACCGTGCTGGACACTGGGAACAGGTGTCTTCTTCCCTCACGGAACTCACTATCTGGGGAAGAAACTCAGGTCAGGGGTCTTTACCAACACGTTCTCATCAGTGCCATGCTAGCGGTATGTAGGAGAGGCAGCCATGGTAGTTGGTAGTCATGAAAGACCTAGAAGTGACATTTTAGCTGGAGTCAGTAGGCATTGGCCAGGTTGCCGGGGTGTGCAGGTGAAGGAGTTGTTCCAAGCCAAGGGAGCAGCGCGTGTGAACGTCCAGAGGGAGGATTTGGGCTGCCAAAAGAGTGCAAGGACTTCTGTGTGGTTGCG
This sequence comes from Plecturocebus donacophilus, assembly GCA_004027715.1. Taxonomy (NCBI): domain Eukaryota; kingdom Metazoa; phylum Chordata; class Mammalia; order Primates; family Pitheciidae; genus Plecturocebus; species Plecturocebus donacophilus. Next base: position 81,283 of record PVKP010002495.1, on the reverse strand, counting down.
AGGTGGGGAGATGGAAGGGGAGGGGTTAGGTGGGGCAGGAGGTGGGGCATGGTGAAGAGCCTGGCACCGGAGTGGAGGGGTTTGAGCTTCATCCTGAGTGCAGTCAGAAGCAAGGGCTGCCCAGGCCCCTCCAGTGTCGTTCCTTACCCCAGGGCAAGGAAGTTGTGCCAGTGGTCACAGGAGGTGAGGGCGGAAGGAAGGCAGATCCAGACCCTCAAGGGCTTGGGCACTAGTTCCAGGACTGGGACCTCTTCCAGTGCCTGGAGAACTGCTGGGCCATTATAAACAACCCCTGGCACTGACATGATGGATTTTGTAGAAAGCATTTGAGGGGCAGTGAGGAGGGGCATCTGGGAGGCATGTTGGAGGCTAGAGAGTGGGACATCAAGGGGAAGACGGGGTTTTGCCATGTTGGCCAGGCTGGTCTTGAACTCCTGACCTCAGGTGATCCACCTGCCTCGGCCTCCCGTAGTGCTAGGATTACAGGTGTAAGCCACCGCACCCAGCCTACAAATCTGTATGATGAACAGTTAGAACTTCAGATCTTACTTTTCTATAGGAACACACTGGTGGGGTCAGCCTTGTGGGTGGTGGAGGCCTGACGGCAGTGTAGGTTGGAAGTGCCTTTCTCCTGGGGACGGGTTCTGGAAGGGTGGCTGACTTCAGGCTGGGTGTGGGGCCTGGTCTAGCCCAGACTACCACCCTGAGAGAGACTCCTAGGCTCCCTGAGAGTACTCAGAGCCCAGCAGAGAAAGGCAGTATGCTTTTTATGGCACCAAGTTTAGGGGTTATTAAGATTTTTGATGCTTTGGCTTTAATGACAAAGGTACAGTGACAAGTCAGTGAATAAGGATAATGTTACAGTTCAGAACTAATGAGTGTAGAGCACTTATCCTGTGCCAGATATTGTAGGCAGTTCACCTGTAGTATCTCTCACTCTGTATACATAATAACTGTTTGAGGAGGTAGGTGTCATTACTAATATTCACAATGATAAAGGCATTGTGAGGCACAGAGAAGTCAAGTGACTTGCCAGGGCACACAGCCACACTCCTGTGTGGTTGCAGCTGTTTTACACCTAGGCGGCCTGATTGTAGTTTGTCCTCTACTTGCTGGGTTATTTTGCCCATTAAATGCATTTGCCAGCCTACGTGTTCAGGATTCTTTCCATGTCCTTTGGTGTAGATGCATTTCTCTATTGTCTGACAAACGTCAATAGTCTAACTATTGACTGATGACTTCTAGTACATAGGTAAGCAGAGAAGCAGCCAGACTCCTGTGCCATTATTTCTCATGCTTTTGATCTTCAGGGCAAGCTTAAAGCATTTCTTTCTGCCTTTTGTACTGCCAAGGCCCGTCATCTGCTTGCTGTATAGAAGCTGCACATGATTTTTGTGGTCCATTCTCTAGGTGTGACACAGGGCTTCTGTGTTGTGCATTTCCGGGTACTCACACAGAAAACAGCGTGAGCGGCATCCCCTTGAGTTGCAGTGAGGTTGCCTGGCTGGATGTTGTGGGCTTTGCTGAGTTCTGCTGTGGAGGGTGCCTGTCAGGCCAGGTAATTGGCCTGGCTTCATGGGAACTGCCAGAATAGACTGTGCTTAACTGAATGAATAGAGAATTCCTACCTTGATATTTCAAAGCACAACTTTCAAAACAAATATTCTAGTTTAAGCACAACTTTCCAAACAAATATCCTAGTCTGTGATTGACCAGGATGCATCGAGTTGAGAGTGTCACTACTGCTTACCTTTTAGGTTTGTCTTGGAGCATAATGCTTAATGCTGCATGGGTGCCAATTTCTCCTTGTCAGCTTCCAAAAGGCCACTCTGGCAGTTTTGTATGTGTTTTGCCAGTCTGTGTAGCACTGAAAGAAATGGGCTTCTGAAGTAGCAGATTTCAGCAAAAGAATCATGTCAAAATCATGTAGGACCCAGGACTGCCCAGTTCTTTGAAGGCACTAATCTGTTTTCAGTATTTCAGACACCTCATGGAAGATAATTATTTCTGTGATCAAGTTGCACCAGCTCTGACCTAGTAAACCATATTATTTGTTTCGTTAGCAGCTAAACCCTTTCAAAAGAAGGCATCCATATGATGAAATGAAAGGAGGGGAAATCTTTGCTCCAGTTTTTCCAGTTTTGCTTTGTGTTACAGATGAAGAAACTGAGTTCCAAGGTCCCTCAGCTGGTCACATCATGAGCCATATCAGAGTCTCCTGACCCCTTTTTTAAACTACATGTGCTAAGCGTTGAGACAGTGAACATGATGAAACTTAGGAAGGCAAAATAATAATGTTCCCAAGTGTCAGAATCACCAATTATATTTTGCAGGTCAGTGTGGGAAATTTACTGTGTTGACCCAACCATGTCTTTGCAGTTCTTTTGAGGGTCTGGAGTATTGACAGATCTCCCCGTGATCTTCCAGGGCCCTAAAAAGCTCTTAGCTATCACATTCAGGCCTTCGTCTCAGACTTCACCATTCCTTTCTGCCCCTCCTTCCCCGCTGACAAATGAGCCAGAGTTTGCTAAAAGTCACTTGGATATAAAGAGGCAGGCGAGAGCAGCCTCTTGCTCTTAGTAGAAATAGCTTCTGTTTGACACATCTTCAATGGTAGTGCATCTTTGAAATGATGAGAGTAACTCCATCCAGAAAACTTTTCACAGAAGGAATTTTTGGCCGTTGAAAATGCATTTACTATTCAAAGGAAACATTTTTTTGTATGCTCATAACTAACAAGTTATTACTTGTGTCTGCTAAAACAACACCAAGACCACCAAATGGACGTGGTCTCTTTAAAACAGTAGTTATATTAGTTATCATAACACAACTTAGGGACTTTTTTTGGTTAATAAAATCTCTCTAAAAGAGCTGTTGACCTCTTTTAATTAAGCTCTCCTGTAGCTATTAAGCATGGTAAGAGTGTCTACAAACAAAGCATACATGGTGCACTCAGAGCTTAAAAAAGTGAACTTTCATGTGAAATAAAAACAAAATATGAAAACAAGGAACCATTAAAGGAGTTTATTAGGACAGCAAGGCTTAGGGGGCCTGTGTACAGCGCTGCACATGACCACCACCCTAACGGGAATGTCACCATGAGTCAGGAGATGGCTTCGTGGTTTCTGGTCGGGCTCAGTTGCTCATGAATTACATAAAATCCAAATACTGTCTTCGCCCATGGAGAAAATGGCTCATAAGCTGAAGAAAGGATATTACATGAAACTGTACTGCAGCTGAGCTCCTGTGACCTGGATAGGTATATCCTGGAGTGTTGACTGTAGTCTGGAAACCTTACTTCATCTCTTTCTTCATTGTTTTGGGAGTGAATGTATGTCTTCCTGGCATACCTTCTGAATTTAACTTCCAAATACCTTCTGGATAAATTGAAAACAACAGCTCACATCATTATGTCATCTATAACATCAGAAACTTTTAGTGAGAGACTTTCAGCTGGTTTGTGTTGTAGTCTATAAAAAATGCTGTGCGGTTTTGTTTTTATTTATTTATTTTTTTGAGATGGAGTCTTGTTCTGTCATCCAGGCTGGAGTGCAGTGGCATGATTTTGGCTCACTGCAGTCTCCATCTTCTGGGTTTAAGTGACTTTCCTGCCTCAGCCTCCCAAGTAGCTGGGGCTACAGAAATATGCCACCTCATCCAGCTAATTTCTGTGTTTTGGTAGAGACGGGGTTTTGCCATGTTGGCCAGGCTGGTCATGAACTCCTGACTTCGGAGATCTAACCTCTGCGGCCTCTCAAAGTGGTGAGATTATAGGCATGAGCCACGGCACCCAGCTGAAAAATGCTATGTTAAGCAATATTTAACTTTTTTTCTTATAAAAGCTATCTACATATTTAAAGATATTTAACAATGACATTTCATGGTTAGCTCAAGTTCTAAGTGTATTACAATAGATTTTAAAATGTGACTGAATGAAAATAAAAATACGATTTAAAAATTCCTTTTCTGTTCTTTTTAATTCACTAATATTAGTGTACAGTAGCTTTCATTTATCAAAATGAAAGTTGGGTATCAGGAGAAATTTTGATTCTTAATCATGTCACTGAATATAGCCAAAAGGTTCAGCACACTTGTACATTCGTGTGCCCTATGACTAAGACATTTAATTCTGTGTACATGCCAGCTTTCAGCTTTGACTGTGTCCATCAAATCTCTGTTGTATGTGGGTTTTGCTTGGTACAGAAAGGTTATATCTTAACATTATGAAACCAGGGTCCAATACATGTTTGCTGTGGGTCTGTGACGTTGAAAAACAATAGCTGTTGGCAAAAGAAGTGATCGTGAGCTACCATCCCCAGAATGCCAGTGATGATCTTTGGTCTTTTGCTGTAACTACCAGTTGTCTAGAAAGAATCCCAGATGTTTGTTGTATTCTGATTTGGTGTGGCTTTCACAGTAAACACGGCTGCTTAGATTTGAGGGTGGTGCGTCTGCTGCAGCTCTGCTGGTGGTGGGGACACATGAGTCAGCAGGGCACCATTCTTTTTGACCTGAGCCACACTATTGCAACATGACTTCAGTATGGGGCAAATTAGGTGAGCCAGATTTACTTCTATTGGTTATCAGAGGCCAGGTCTTCTGAATAGGAAGAAACGAGATTTGTCTAAGTTGATATCCAAGAGCCATTTGTGTTATCTGATGCTTCCCAAAGGGTCTTTAATAAAATGGTGTGTGTGTGTGTGTGTGTATGTGTGTTTATATATATTTATATATATATTTTATGTATTATATATAAATATATATTATTATACTTTAAGTTCTGGGGTACATGGGCAGAATGTGCAGGTTTGTTACATAGGTATACACATGCCATGGTGGTTTGCTGCACTTATCAATCTGTCATCTACATTAGGTATTTCTCCTAATACTATCCCTCCTCTAGCCCCCCCATCCCCCATCAAGCCCCAGGATGTGATATTCCCCTCCCTGTGTCCATGTGTTCTCATTGTTCAACTCCCACTTATGAGTGAGAAAATGTGATGTTTGGTTTTCTGTTCTTATGTTAGTTTGCTAAGAATGATGGTTTCCAGCTTAATCCATGTCCCTGCAAAGGACATGAACTCATCCTTTTTTATGGCTGCATAGTATTCCATGGTGTATATGTGCCACATTTTCTTTATCCAGTCTATCATTGATGGGCATTTGGGTTGGTTCCAAGTCTTTGCTATTGTGAACGGTGCCACAATAAACATACGTGTGCAAGTGTCTTTATAGTAGAATGATTTATAGTTCTTTGGGTATATACCCAGTAATGGGATTGCTGGGTCAAATGGTATTTCTAGTTCTAGATCCTTGCGGAATCGCCACACTGTCTTCCACAATGGTTGAACTAATTTACACTTCCACCAACAGTGTAAAAGCATTCCTATTTCTCCACATCCTCTCCAGCATCTGTTGTTTCCTGACTTTTTAATGATTGTCATTCTAACTGACATGAGATGGTATCTCATTGTGGTCTTATGGACATTTTAATGTTCCCCATAGTTTGTTTTTTTCCCCTAATTTGGCAAGCTGTCATTATTATGATACTGTGCTTTAAGGAATTCATGATTAATGATTACATCGATTACATGCATGGTTGATTAATTACATTAATTGAATCATACAACAAATATTGAATGAACAACAGCAAACAAAAAAGTATATATTGGGTGACTGTGATTGGCCATGCAGTGACCTAGTGCTGGGGTGACATTGGCAAACAGGAGAGATGGGCCCTTGTTTCACAGAGCTTATAGTTTGGGATAGGTGGGGACAGACAGATGAGAAGCAAATGACCAGGCAAACAAACATACGAGTGGGAATCAGAAGGCATGCTATGAAAGGAAAATGCATCACTCTAGGGGAGCAGTGAGGTGATCTAATTTGACTGCAGGCTGCTAAGGAGACTGGGAGGAGTTTTCCTTGCTCAGAGTGACCGCTGGGCATGGGATGGTGAGTCAGGAGTTCACTGTTGTGCGTTTGCCACGCTTTAGGAAGCAAACGCCTTTTGTCAAATAATCCACATATTCCTTTCCTTTTCTTTCTTTTTTTTTTTTGAAAAACTTATTTTAAGTTCAGCTTTGTTATATAGGTAAACTCATGTCAAAGTTTGGGCTTTGTTGTACAGATTATTTCATCACCCAGGTACTGAGCCTAGTACCCAATAGTTATTTTTTCCTCTCTTCTCTTTCCTCCCACCCTCCACCCTCCAATAAGCCCCAGTGTCTGTTGTTCCCCTCGTTGTGTCCATGTGTTTTCATTGTTTAGCTCCCACTTATAAGTGAGAACATGTGGTATTTGGTTTGTTAGTTTGCCAAGGATAATGGTCTCTAGCTCCATCCATGTTCCCACAAAGGACATGATCTTCTTTTTTTTTTATGGCTGCATAATATCCCAGGGTGTATATGTATCACATTTTCTGTATCCAGTCTATCAGTGAGCATTTAGGTTGATTCTGTGTCTTTGCTATTGTGAGTACTGCTGCAATGGACATATTCGTGCATGCACCTTTAAGGTAGAATGATTTATATTCCTTTTGGTATATATTCAGTAATGAGATGGCTGGGTTGAATGGTAGTACTGTATTTAGCTCTTTGAGGAATTGCCATACTGCGTTCCACAGTGGTTGAACTAATTGACACTCACACCAACAGCATGGAAGTGTTCCCCTTTCTCTTCAACCTTGTCAGCATCTGCTACTTTTGATTTTTTTATAATAGCTATTCTGACTGGTGTAAGATGGTGTCTCATTGTGGTTTTGATTTACTTTTATCTGATGATCAGTAATACAGAGCTTTTTTTCATATGCTTCTTGGCCGCATGTATGTCTTCTTTTGAAAAGTGTCCGTTCTTGTCCTTTGCCCACTTTTTAATGGGAAGAACCCACATTTTTATTTACCAAAATGGTTCATTCCTTTTTGTTACAGTGGATTTGAAGTTCTGATGTGGTTGAATTGATTGGGATTATTTTTAAAAGACTTGCTCGATCGAGGGCATTTCTTTGTCATTTTTACCTCTGTATTCACTTCTGATCTGGTTGAAATAGAAGCTTAGGATTGTGTTGTAGACTCTATTCTAGTCCAGACCCACAGTGCTGATGATGAACTGGTGTCGTGTGGTTGAACTGAGGCATTTTCTTTTATTGTTGGTGTTTAATGTCAAATGTTGCAAAAGAGCTTCTGAGAAGCTGCCGCCTTTCCTTATTATGTATTCTTTTATTCCTGTTCCCTGCATTGTTTTTCATGGGCTTTGTCTTTCTGTTTAGAGAGTAAATGTGGTGCTGGAAGTCGCAGGTGGAATTATCAGGAGAGACAGATGTTTTCTGTTGGACTTGGTTAGGGCCTGTGCTAAGGGAGGGCTTCGTCCCCCTTGTTTAATTAGAGAAAGTTGTTAGGGTTCTTTGCACCCCTGCGTACTGCCCATGTGTGCACACAAAGGGAGCAGGGAACTGTGGACCTGCTGGGTAAAGGGAGCACCTTCCAGCAAAGCCAGGTGACTGGTAAATAGTGTGGGAGAGGCCGAGCGTGGTAGCTCACGCCTGTAATCCCAGCACTTTGGGAGGCTGAGATGGTTGGATCACCTGAGGTCAGGAGTTCAAGACCAGCCTGACCAACATGGCAAAACCCCATCTCTACAAAAGAAAAAAGATAGTATGGGAGAGGGTGGTAACACTTCTCATCACCGTTTCTCTCATTCTTCCTATTACAGCTCCTTTTTGGCAAACATAGAAAAGCATTAAAAACAAACATCCCCAGAGACTCACTTTTATTTTTTTTTGAGATGCAGTGTTGCTCTGTAGCTCAGGCTGGAGTGCAGTGGCTTGATCTTGGCTCACTGCAACCTCTGCCTCCTGGGTCCTGGTTCAAACAATTCTCCTACCTCAGTCTCCCAAGTAGCTGGGATTACAGGCACGAGCCACCATGCCCAGCCAATTTTTGCATTTTTTTTTTAGTAGAGATGGGGTTTCATCATGTTGGCCAGTCTGGTCTTGAACTCCTAACCTTGTGATCCACCCCCCTTGGCCTCTGAAAGTGCTGGGATTACAGGCGTGAGCCGCCGCGCCCGGCTGAGACTCACTTTTAACAAATCAGGGTGGTACTGCTGTTCAAGTCCTCATTCTGATCCTCGGGCTCTGAGAGTCAGCATGTGGTGGTCGCCTGTGACATTCGCCTATTTTATAGGCTTCCTGTTTTAGTGATTAATTCTTTCCGTATTAAGAAATTATGGAACGTTTCACTGCGTTAGTTTGTATTCTTCTCCTGTTCAGTTACACAAGGGTTTCACTAATGATAGAGTATCAGGTTCTTAACCCGAAAGAGGTCATCTCAGAACCAGACTTGTGGCTGTCTTCCTGCATTTCAACTCATGGCTTGAATTCTTGTGGGCTAAACTTCAGCCTAAGTCATCTTCTTTTCCTCGGTTTATTTTCCCTTTGCCCAAATTCCTCGGTTTTTTAATATTTATTTTGTGCTATGATAGATATTTAAGTTATCTCAATTGGTTTTTGGACTGAGGTGTAATAGAAATAAATGCTTATGGAGGCAGGCAAATATGTGTGTGTGCATGTGTGTACATACGTGTGTGTATATTTGCATGTGTGTGCACGTGTGTATGTGTTTGCACGTGTGTATGTGTGTTTGCATGTGCACATATGTGTATGTGTTTGCACGTGGGCACATGTGTTTACATGTATGCATGTGTTTGCATGTGTGCATGCATGCATATGTGTATATATGCTTGCATGTGTGTGTATGTGCGAGTGTGTATGTTCGCATGTGTGCATGTGCACGTGTATGTTTGCATGTGCACATGTGTGTTTGCATGTGCTCATGTGTGTGTGTTTGCATGTGTGTGTTTGCTTGTGTGTTTGCATGTATGTGTGTGTATGCATGTTTGTGTGTGTGTGTGTTTGTGTGTGTGTCTGTGTGTCTGCATGCTCCAGGGAGTAAGGGTTTCTGGGAAAAGGTGAGCTTCTAGCTGGGCAAACCCAGTCCAATGACTTAATCTTTCTTAGCTTCAGTTTCTTTATTTGTAAGAATTGGCTAATGCCATCACTTCACAAAACAACAACGGGCTCTGGGAGACTGCCTGCCTTGAGTCCGTGGCCCATGTCGATTCTGTGGCACACAGGCCCTGAGTTCACTCAGTCTAGGGGTTCTTTTTCATAATCATACTTTTTCACTTCTAAGATATTTCATTAAGTTTTATGTTACTACTTGTTTGTGCTGTTTACTGAAGATTCTTTTAAACATCGAAGTATAAAACAGGACATTAAAATATTACTTTACAAGAAAGAACTTTGCAGGAAGCCTGGCCTGCAGCTTGCCCTTCGAGGTGCAGGCTCCGTGAATCCCATGAAGGCTGGCTGGACAGGTGTATAGTCTGTGGGCTTTTTTGTTAAACGCGGGTGTTGCTGTTGTGTGTCAAGGTGCATGGTCTCCATCAATGTGCGTGCTGTTACCTTTGTGTGTGAGGGGCTTGTCTTGCCCTGACCCTCACATACTCCTGAGGGATCCTGGAGGTCCCAGGATCAGTCGCTGAGGGTGGGGGAACCTGAAGAATTGACAGCCGTCAAGAAAACATTCATTCTCATCTGAGGTTCACTCTCAGTTTATAAGGTTCTGGAATTAGAATCTAGGGAACTTAGAAGAATGAGGTCCATGGGGCAGCTGCCAGTTCTCTCTCATGCTTGTGCACTCGGGCATGAGCGTGGACATCCACTCACTCTTAGTTGTTTGTCTTCTCTTTTAATTTGACCCATAGGAAAGAATCAGGAAGGGTTTTCCTACCTAGGATGACACAACACAGTCTCTGGCCTTGAGGTGGCCTTGCCCATCGAAGTTCAGCTGGAATGTGGCCATTGGCTTTAGGCCCAGGGTGGACTTTCCTGATATGTAGTATTGGTGCCCAAATATTTGTCACTGCTTTTTACTGTCTCAGGCTTGGCCACAGAGTAGCAGGGAGTTGCAGCAGTTCCCCATGCACCAGAATTGACGGCCATGGTTCTTTCCTTCCATGCTGGCAGCTAGAAAGACATGCACCAGGGCTGGGCATGGTGGCTCACACCTGTAATCCCAGCACTTTGGGAGGCTGAGGGGGGTGGATCACTTGAGGTCAGCAGTTTGAGACCGCCTTGGCCAACATGGTGAAACCTCGTCTCTACTAAAAATACAAAAATTAGCTGGGTGTGGTGGGCACCTGTAATCCCAGCATCTCAGGAGACTGAGGCAGAAGAATCACTTGAACCCAGGGGGCAGAGGTTGCAGTGAGCTGAGAATGCACCACTGTCCAGCCTGGGCGACAGAGCGAGACTTCGTCTCCAAACAAACCAACCAAAAGAAAGACATGCATTGGGTACGGTACAAACTCCTTTTTGAAAAACAGCAGCAACAACAACAACAACAACAACAAACACTCAAGTTTTGAAAATATCCTTTCACCTGTGTTGGTCAGGGCTGCTGCACACAGTGGGATTATAATTCCCAAGAGGCTCATCACTGTTCTGGCCCCTGAATGTATTAAATAAACTGGACAACGGTCCACGTCTAGTTCTGGGTTTTCTTTTTTTTTTTAGTTTCTGTTTTTTTTTTTTACTTTATTTATTTGTTTGTTTGTTTATTTATTTTGAGACAGAGTCTTGCTCTGTCGCCAGGCGCCTGGCAGGAGTGCAGTGGTGCGATCTCGGCTCACTGCAACCTCCGCCTCCTGGGTTCAAGCAATTCTGCCTCAGCCACCCGAGTAGTTGGGACTACATGCACGTGCCACCACACCCAGCTAATTTTTGTATATTTTAGTAGAGACGGGGTTTCCCCATGTTGGCCAGGATGGTGTCGATCTCTTGACCTCGTGATCCTCCCATCTCAGCCTCCCAAAGTGCGGGATTACAGGCGTGAGCCCCTGCGCCTGGCCTATTTATTTATTTTTTATTGTACTTTAGGTTCTGGGAGTTCTGGGTTTTCTATGGTTTGTTGAACATTTTGGTATTGAATAACCAAAGGGAGTGATGTTTTCTTGGAACAACCGCTGGATACGGGGCTCTGGATACTAAAGGAATGTCTGTGAAAGGAGGCTGCTCCCATAGCGCATGGGTACTGTGTGCGTACGTGGAGTGACCCAGGTCAGCTTTGCTGAGCAGAGCGGCTTCACTCTACTAATAAAGGACACTTGATCTTGACCTTCAGATAAGTGGTCCCCAGAGGGTGACAACATTGCTAATTCACTGCTCAGTATATTTTATGTTTACAGATTTTGAAACAAATTAGACAGTTGCTTCTTTCTGTCCTGTGTTTCTTTAGAGCTTATGTAGGGTGAGCATATAACGTATTGTCGTAACCTAAGTAGGCCAGGACACAGTATATACCAGGATACTGTGGTCTCTCTGATCTTAAATAGCCTATTGGCTCTAATCTACACCGTTTCTTATATCTTGTTCAGATATTTCAGGCTTGATCTTACTTTGTTTACTGAGTGTAGCAGCATGAGTGAATGTTTGCCTTTCTGGCAGGGAGTTTGGAAGGACATGGATATGTCCTCAGCATGGTGGGGCTAACAGGGCACATCACAGGGCTACTTAACTTTGACATAGGAGTGACCATGGGGCCGGCAGGTGAGTGGTCCAGATGCTTGGTGTTATGGGCTGAATCATGCTGCCCCCTAATTCAAATGCTGAAGTTCCGACCCTCAGTACACCTCAAAAGATGATTCTATTTGGGGATAGGGCCTTTAAAGGTAATCAAGGTTAAATGAGGTCATATGGGTGGGCCCTGGTTCAATATGGCTGATATAAGTAGACAGGGTGACACCAGATATAAGTATGCAAAGAGGAAAGGCCTTGTGAGAACACAGTGAGAAGGTGGCTGTCTGCAAGCCAAGAAGAGAGACCTCAGGAGAAACCAAACCTGCACACAGCTTGATTTTTTTTTTTTTTTGAGGCAGAGTCTCACTCTGTGGCCCAGGCTGGACTGTGGTGATGTGATCTCGGCTCACTGTAACCTCCGCCTCCTAGGTTCCAGCGATTCTCCTTCCTCAGCCTCCTGAGTAGCAGGTACTACAGGCACATGTCACTATGCCCAGCTCATTTTTGTATTTTTAGTAGAAATGAGGTTTCATCATGTTGGGCAGGATGGTCTTGATCTCTTGACCTCGTGATCCACCTGCCTTGGCTTCCCAGAGTCTTGGGATTACATGCTTGAGCCACCGCGCCTGGCCCAGACAACTTGATCGTAGGTTTCCAACCTTCACACAAGCTATGAGAAAATAAACTTCTGTTGTTTAAGCCACCCTGCCTGTGGTGTTTTGTTACTGCAAACCAATACAGTTGGCCCAAGAGATGTAAGAGCCTCACTCCCAGTTCTGGAAGAGATCACTCTGGTCTCAGACTGGGAGTGGCAGGAAGAGGCACATGAAATCTTATTGTGGAGTCCAGGAACTTGGCAAGAAATGGTCCACTGTATGTGTCTGTGGTCTTGAACAGTGGGTTATTAGAGTGTGATCAAGATTCATTCACCTAGAAAGGGATTGGCTGGAGCTGGGTAAGCAGACCCCTGGCAGGGCTTCTGACGAAGAGGGGAATGAGAAGGATCAGGCTTGCCACAGGAGAACCAGGCAGAACAATTTAGCACAGCCAAGGTGAGAGTGGGTGCCACACAGATGCACGTGGCCAGAGTCTAGTTCTTGGCATCCTTGGTTTTTGGGGTCAAGCTGGAGAAGCAAAAGCATCTTCTACAGTCGTGGCAATGCTGTCAATCTCAGAACTGTAGAGTGTTTGAATTTTTGGGGGGAACCCTGAACAGCGTCAGATATATTGGAATGGGTTCTTGAACAGACTGTAGACATGAACTGATGAGTGGGTGACTACAACTGAATGGGGATTTAAAAGGTACAGTCCACATGACAATTCCTTTCAACTCTGCTCTCTGGAACTGTCTGGTACACTGAGATTGGTTGATTAAAGCAGGATGCCAGGGAACTCCACAAATGATGTTTAAATAGAGCAGCAGACTCTGAGTCAAGAAGACCCAAGTTTATATTCTGACTCTTTCCATTATAGACTCCATGAATTTAGACAAATTGCTCCAACCTAACCTATTTATGGATATATAATTTTCATGTATCTAAATTCAGCATGTTGTTTAGGAACATTAAATGCCATGGAGATGTGAAAATACCCAGCATAAGGTGGGCTTTGATTACACATCTACATTTGTCTGCAGTGGGCATGCCTACAAAGGTTCCTTGAGTTCCTTACTGTGTGTCGTGCTCCTCTCCTCATTACTCACCCAAGAGCTCTTCTCAGAAGCCTTTTTGGAACTGGTCACGATGACTCACTCACAGTTGCAATGGACTGAGTATCTCCTTTTGCCCATGCATTCTTATGTTGAAAGCCTGTCACCAATGTGATGAGGTGAAGCCTTTGGGAGGTGATTAGGTCCGGAGGGTGGAGCCCTCATGAATGGGGTTAGTGCCTTTTATAAAAGAGACCCAGAGAGACCTTTTGCCCCCTCTACTGTGTGAGAACACAGTGAGAAATTGCCATCTCTGAACCAGAAAGCAGGTCCTCACCAGACACCGAATCTGCTAGAGCCTTTGTGTTGGACTTCCCAGCCACCAGAACTAGGAGAAATAGATTTCTCTTGTTTATAAGCCACCCTGCCTGTGGTATTTTGTTACAGCAGCTGGAATGGACTAAGACACCAGTATACGCATGTGTTTCGTGTGAAGGAAGAGGCCCCAAGGCTCAGTTTGATATTTGGATCTGTTACACAGGATTCTCTAGAACTAGAATTTATAGAATCAGAGAATATTTGATTGGGAAATGCCCTGAGACACCTTCACAGTCCAGTGGTTCGTAAATCTGACTGTTAGCATGTAAGTTCCTGTACCTCTCCTTGGAGTTCTGACCTACCAGGTCCAGAGTGAGGCCCAGGAATCTGTAATTCCTAAAAATGCTTGTGACCAGTCAAAAGTAAGAAAAATGCCCCAAGTAATTGTGATGATGATGAGGCAATTTTAGGAAGGGCTTATCTAGCCAGGGTCTTAATTTAAAGATGAAAATACTGAGGCAGAGGATGTGGAGGTGTTTCTCAGTGGCCATGCTAGACTCTCCACCTAGCTGTGATTAGGGGCCCACATTCATGTTGTAAGTTCCCACTGGGCAGACATAAAGATGACCTTCTTGCCATTTGCATAAAAACCCAATGAAACTAACCCAGCTCCTCATTACCACGGCTTCCTGACCCTCATGAGTTTATTTCTTCTTTCTTCTCTGTACTTGCTAACCCATTTCTTCCTTTCTTCTCTGTACCATCCTGTATGACATTGCAGTGTATGACTTTGATCTGTTCTGCTTTTTTCTTCTTATAGCTCCTTTCTATGACGGAATCTGGTAGTTAGTATTTAACTTATGGCTAGCTGATATAGTTTGGATATTTACTACTGCTCAAATCTTAGGTCGAAATGTGATCCCCAGTGTTGGAAGTGTGGGGTCTGGTGGGTGTTTGGGTGATGGGGCTGGATCTCCCTCATGGCTTGGTGCTGTTCTCAAGATAGTGAGTAAGTTCTCTCAAGATTTGGTAGTTTAAATGTGGGGCACTCTTGATACTGTTCCCACCAGGTGAGATGCCTGCTCCCCCTTCACCTATCACCTTGATCGTTAGCTTTCTGAGGCCTCACCAGAAGCCAAACAGATGCCGACCCCATGCTTCCTGTACAGCCTGAAGAACCACGAGCCAGTGAAATCTCTTTTCTTTATAAATTACCCATTCTCAGGTATTTCTTTGTAGCAATGCAAGAATGGCCTAATACACTAGCTCAGCTGGAGTGGGCTGCAGAACTTGATTCACCCACCCTGCCTTGAAGTCCCCTTTCCTGCTGTGACCAGGTCAGGTAGAAGGTGGAAGTAATACAAGTGGGCAGATATTCAATTTATAAACTAGGTGGAGCTAAGGAGCACATTGCACTGCCCTAGGGTGCCCCTGACTTGATTTACCCATGGCTCTCTCATAATTCCAGTGCAAGGCTGCACAGTAGAGCATGTCCAGTTTCTCTTTGCCTTGACCTCAGATGGCCTTGGTTCCATCCTAGCCATGCTCTTGTTTTCTCCTACTCTTTGGGCACAAGAACACAAACAGAATGCAAACTTCCTACTGCTCTTCCCCACTGTCTCATCTGTTTGTCCACCACGCCTTGCTGACCTGGGCACATTCCCTGAATTCACTGGATTATCACGATGTGCTTCTCCTAGAGCAAGGTTGTTTCACTTCTCCGCTGCAGCAGACTCTGATTGCTGCCACCCAGCATTTCCCTGCTGATTGACGTCTTCCAGAATTTTTCATCTCTCTAGAGAAAGAAGTCTATTACCTGCCCCCTCTTTTCCTCTCTTCTGATGCTTCTCATTCATTTTCTTGGCTATCACAACTAAAGAAGTACTACTCTAGAAAAAAAAGGCTTCTGGGTTTCATTGAATCTCTTATTTGCGATTGTTATTGCTTTATCTCACTCCATATTCTGATGATCTTTTTTCCAAATTATTTAAAATTACTTATTCCTGTTTAAGAAATATACCCTCCAATCAACACACATACATGTTTTAAACAGCTCTGAAAATGGGATACATACTACAATTGAGAATGTCTTTACTTAGCAGCTTTTTTTCCTTAATAGTGCATCATTTAATTTCACACAGCACCTTCAGTTACCAATTTTGCAGGATCTGCATAAAAGGCCAGGAGAAATTAAAGCCAACTTTAGTTGAAACTCTGAATTTTGTGATATTACAGTAGATGGCTGCAGGTATGTCTAACTCTTGAGAAGATAATTATCTTCCAACGAAGTGTGATGATCTGGACTTTGAATAATGTTTGGTAAATCATTATGCCTTATGAGACCCTTTTTTCTTTCACAGTTAGAGCCACCATAATATTAAATAAAGCCAGGAGACATTAAAAACTCAGGCTAAGTCTACAGTTATATATATTTCATTTTTAAAATCATTCTGTCAATATTTAGTGAACATTTAAATTGAATGGAGGGATTGCTACTTAACCATTAAGATGCTTTCTGGATTTCATATTCAGTGATTCTGATTTTCTGTTTAAAATCTATATTTTTAAAATTTCCGTAGGTTTTTGGGGATCAGGTGGCATTTGATTACATGAATAAATTCTTTAGTGGTGATTTCTGAGATTTTGGTGCACCCATCACTGGAGCAGTGTACACTGTACTCAATGTATAATCTTGTATCCCTCACCCCCTCCCACCCTTTCTCCCGAGTCTCCAAAGGCCACACTGTGTCATTATTAGGCCTTCGTGTCCTCATAGCTTCGCTCCCACTTATGAGTGAGAACATACAATGTTTGGTTTTCCATTCCTGAGTTACTTCACTTTAGAATAGTGTTCTCCAGTTCCATCCAGGTTGCTGTGAATGCCATTATTTCATTCCTTTTTATGGCTGCAGTTATATATATTGCAGTAAAGGAAAGTGAAACCCTACTTTTGGATCTCCATTTTAAGAGTTACAAAGCAAATAATGCAGATTAATTTCCATATCCATAGATGTTCTTTCTTTGAAGCCAAAAAAATATATGTTTTAGCTGTTGACAGCATTTATTTCATAGTACAAAGTGGGTTGTGCTTTACTCAGAAATGAAGGTTAGTTTTTTAAACATGGGAAGAACTAAGTCTTGTCTTTTTTCTCCATTACGATAGAAGATTTATGTGGTAATGGATAAAAAATAGTGTGAACTATTTTTCTTTGCTTTATAGGAAATTTATCCTATTAAGCCATTTAATTTGGCCTTGCAAAACTCATCATGGAGTAATGGAAAATTATCCTTGTCAAATGGATACACAATTAGTCTATATATATATATATGTGTGTGTGTGTGTGTGTATGTGTATGTGTGTAGAGAGAGAGAGAGAGAGTGAGAGAGCGAGAGAGAGCAAGTGTGAGAGAGAGTCTCAGTCCGTCACCCAGGCTGGATTGCACTGGCATGATCTTCTCTCACTGCAACCTCTGCCTCCCAAGTTCAAGCGATTCTCCCACCTCTGCCTCCCTAGTATCTGGGACTACAGGTGCATGCCACCACGCCCAGATCATTTTTTTTTTTTTTGTATTTTTGGTAGAGATGGGGTTTTACTGTTGTTGCCCAGGCTGGTCTCGAACTCCTGGGCTCAAGTGATTCACCGGCCTCAGCCTCCCAAAGTGTTGGGATTACAGGTGTGAGCCACTGTGCTCGACCAAAAGTTATTTTTTATAGTTAGCCACTGAGTGAAGTTCCACAGAAGGTCATTCAAGTGCCTTCACTTTCTTTTTCGTCGTGTTAATTTTCCACGTAGCCTACCACCTGTCCCTGCCTTCTGGCTGGGCTGGCCGCTTTGCTGTGACCTCCTGCATTGCTGAGCCTGAGCTGGCACAGGTGTCTGCCTGGAGCAGCTGCATCCAGAGCTCCACATGGGCATGGAATGCTCAAGAATCAATAAGGAGACAAGGAAGGGCTGAATGGCAGGGATCTGAGTGAGCCACACAGAGAGGGAAGATGCTGGCTTAACCGAGAGTAAATTATCTCTACAGCCCATCATTTTCCCTGATGGGCTCTTCATGGAATGAGTGCCCTCACTCTCAGGGGGCTTCTGAGTGGCCAGTGCAGACTACTTTTGATATTTGTCAAAGCCTGAAATTTGATAGAAAAATTTTCCTCTTAAAATCACAGTGCGTTCTAATATGGAAATAATCTGGGATTACCCAGGCCAGTTTTTTTTACTGTGAGCTGAGAGTTACCTTTGACAGTTTCGAAGCTTTCTCTGCATCTTCCCCTGCTGCCCCAACAGTCTCCTTTGTCTCTGAGCATAAGGTTGGGATCTTAATTCTTTCCTGACCCAGATATCTGAATAGAGACCAGTCTTGTAAGCCATCCCAGCAATACCAAGTGGGATAAGGCAGTTGGTTACTTGAAAACCAGATTAAAATTCAAAATAATGTTACTGAATCTGGAAATGGAATAGAAAAAAATATAGAAGAAATGAAAAACAGTAAGAAAAAAACCAAATAGACACATTTATCCAATATGGGCCATGGTTATTGCAAGCTAAACATGAGTCTTCTGGGTGATGTGGTTTCTCTTTTAGAGCGAACATTATATTACTATGTAGAAATAGGCCCTAACTTGCAAAAAGAGCACGCATATAGTGATTTAGAGAACTGTACCTTTCCCATAGCAGCTAAACCACACAGTATGTCTTTCTATAACAAATGGGGTGTTTATTATACACATAGATTTTTATACATTTATGTATAGCATAGAATTGTCATATGTAGTGTTTACCTATAATAATATGTATATGTATATTATAATGGTCAAATATAATGTTTGCTTTAGTTTCCGAAGTCTGGAATATCCTTTTCAGATAAAAGTTTATCCTATTCAAAAAATAGCTAATGCATGCTGGGCTTAATACCTAGGTGAGGGGCTGATAGGTGCAGCAAACCACCATGGCACACGTTTACCTATGTAACAAACCTGCACATTCTACACATGTACCCAGGTACTTAATAAAATATTTTAAAAGATTGTATTCTATTCAGCTAAAAGAACATGTAACTCTCAGTAAATAAATGATATTTTAATTTAAAAACATATAGTAGTTTTTTTTTTCTTTTAATTGGTTATAAAAAGGCTATCAATCTGTAGAGAGATGTTTCTGATGGCTGTAGACTTAGGGACTGTGGAAATATTGCTTCTGTTCTCTTGGGTTCTAGGATCCATTGATGTGGTCACAAGTCCCTGGGCTAATTCAGATAAAGATGAGGGCCAGTAGTTTTTTTTTTTTTTTTTTTTTCCCGAACTTAAAAAATATTTTAAGGAAAAAAAAGCCTTTATTGGTCACTGTGATGGGATCTTACTTGGAAGATTCAGTGAAGGTGGGGCTGGCTAAATGGGAGAGTCCCCTAGACAGCCGCACAGGGCCTGGGGAAGGCTTCTCACCTGGGGATGAATGTTCTGTGGTTATCGTCTTGCGATTATTAACACTGCGTTCTTTGAATCTGTGTTTTGTAAGTGAAGTGTGAGGGGGCAGTGGAGCACGCATGGGGGATTGGCGCCTCACTTGTGTGCAGTCCTGCCTCCCACTGGCTTCCCTCCTCATCTCCCCGTTCTCCAGGATGGGTTCTTGGCCACCCACTTCTTGGCAGTTGGTGCCCTGGCCCTGCCCAGCCTCTCCCTTCCAATCCCACCCCATGTGACTGCCCAGGGTGGCGGTCGATTGCATCCACAGGGGAGGCTGTGTTCTGCCGTGGCTGTCTGCCCCTTGAGGAGGCCTGAACATGAGGGGCTGTAGACCCTGCAGCTGCCAGGCTGTCATCTCCCAGGCTGGCAGTGATGTGGTGCATTCAGCAGGTGACTAGGCAGGGGCCTCTCACCTGTCCTGGATCCAGGTCCTGAACATGCCCTGGAGTGGAAGTTGCAAGATCTTGGGATCTCCCATTTGCCTGGGAAGGGAGTTACTGACTTCCTTAGCCCAGGTGGGTCTCTGCATTTTCACTTATTCTGGGCTTTGAAAATTAAGGCACCCCTCTCATGAGGATGGCGCACATCCGCAGACCTCCCTCTTCCCAGTCTGTACTCTGTTGCCATGCTCTCATGGTCTTCTGGGCAGCCTGTACTTTGACCACACTCCCCCTCATGATAATTATTCTGCAGCTTTCAAGAACCCTCTGACAGCCTGTGTGTGACTCTTTTCACTTCAGAATTCTTCCATGGTTACCACACGTTTCTGTGGATTCTGTGAATGGGCAGATCAGCAAGGTGACCCTGGGGCTTTGGCTCAGGCTGCATCCCATGATATTTTTGGCAGAGTCTGATGGTGTTTAGTTCTTCTACAGAAAACTATTACATACTTCAAAGTAATTTTCAGCAGCAGTCAAGCAAATCTGCACTTATAGACACTTAGCCCTTCAGAATGCTGGAGCCTTCAGCAAGGTGTTTAAGGAAAGCTAATTCTGTCTTTGTGGATAAGATGGAATGATATGGACAAGCACAGAGTGGCAGACGGGATTGTCTGCTGAATGGTATTCTAGGTCACTCTGCTAATGGGGAGTGACAGGACTCCAGTACCGATCAATATCTTTGATCAGTAGTGTGGATGAGGACTGATGACATCCAGATAGCAAATGCATGGTGTCCTGAAGGTGGACAAGAGAACAGTTGTGATTGATGTCACCACTAAAGCTCATAGGGTTGAATGATGGGACGTGTCAAACAAGAACAAATTTCACTGGACATAGATTCAAAGACAGTATCTGAAAAATAGAACCCTTGGGGGTTTTAACTGTCTGTGAATTCAACCTCAGCCAGCATGCTGATGGAGCTGTTAAACATTTTTAAAAAGGCCATGCTGGCCTGGAGTGGTGGCTCACACCTATAATCCCAGCTCTTTGGGAGGTTGAGGCAGGTGGATCACGAGGTCAGGAGTTCAAGACCAGCCTTGCCAAGATGGTGAAACCCCATCTTTACTAAAAATACAAAAATTAGCCGGGCATGGTGGTGGGAGCCTGTAATTCCAGCTACTCAGGAGGCTGAGGCTGGGAATTGCTTGAACCCAGGAGGCAGAGGTTTTAGTGAGCCGAGATTGTGCCACTGCACTCCAGCCTGGGCGACAGAGCAAGGCTCTGTCTCAAAAAAAAAAAAGTTGAAGAGTTATGTCTATACAAAATCCTGCACATGGATGTTTATAGCAGCTTTATTCATAATTGCCAAAAATTGGAAGCAACCTAGGTGTCCTTTGAAAGGTGAATGGATAAATTTTAGTATATCACATAATGGAATATTATTCAGTGATCAAAATAAATGTACTATCATGCCACAAAAACACTCAGAGGAAGCTTCAATGCATTTTGTCAAATGAAAGAAACCAGGATGAAAAAGCTACATACTATGTGATCACAACTATAGAACATTCTGGAAAAGGCAAAACTATGGAGACAGTCAAAAGATCAGTGGTTGCCAAGGTTTTGGGAGAGGGAGGGATGAATAAATGGAGGGCAGGGGACTTTTAGGGCAAGAAAAGTATTCTGTATGATACTGTAATGGTGGATATATGTCATTATGCATCTGTCAAAACCCATGGGATGCTCTAAAAACTGCTCTAAAATATATAAAAAAGAAAAGGTTGTAAATTGGTGTCAGTACTTCCAACTCTTTTCATGTGTGAGCAGGCAGATGAAGAGGCAGACACTCGTGTCTAGCAGTGATTTAGCAGAATGGCAAGAGCTGGCTTAGAGCCAGGCTGCCTGGATTCATATCCTGATTCATATCCTCTTCCTTGTCTTGGGGCCTTAAACAAGTTTCTGAGCCTCTTTGCTCATCTGTAAAATAGGGATAATGGTGGTCCCTTCCTGAAGGGATAAAGAATTAAATGAGTGACTCCATATAAAGCTCTTAGAACGGTCGTGTGCTCACTGAACACCAGCTGTGCTATTCATCCTGCATTTGGTTCTGGGGTTCATAACTAGCACCTCAGAGTGGAGGAGACAAAGGTTAAGGGTAACCTTTCTAATTCAGGCTCTAGTCTTGTGGCTGTCTTGCAGTTTCCTCTGCTTACGCTGTTACCCAGCCTGCAGTGCATTGGTCTCTTCTCCACCTGACCAAATCGGATGTCTTTGGGAAGTCCAAAGTTTAGATGCCACCTTCTCTAGAGCTTTCTCTGGCTTCTTTATGTAGTTATCAGCTCTGTTTTCTGCCCCCACAGCGTCCTGAATAGTATGCTGGTAAACGCAGTTGTTTACCTGTCTGCTTTCCTGGCTTTGCAGGGGCAGGCTGGGATTTAGTCACCAGTGTTTTCCCAATAGCTAGCCCAGTATGTGACAGATGCTGGTGAATGGACTGAAAACAGAATTCCCTGCCTCCCCAAGTAATAATAGGATGCTGCCGGAAATTGAGTGCTGCAAGAAACGTTGAGCTTCCTGGCATGAGATCTATTAAAGTGGAGGTGTTTGACTGCAGCTGAGGGGATTCATGGATCAGATGAAAGTCAATCAGATGACCTCTGAGCTCCTTCCAGCTCTGTGATTCTGTGACAGCCCTTCTCTGAGAGATGCTGCAGCGTGCTGGTGTCAGGATTGCCCATGCCCAGCAGATGGGGATTGTTTTCTGATGTCCTTCTAGGACAGTTTCCATGTAAAGATCAGTTAGAAAACAACTTTGTTCAATTAGTTTTTAAAGAATAAATTTTGATTTCATAAAATTGCAAATTTAAAACTCATTTTTCTTTGAGCTTTCCATTTTAGCTAACAAAACCTTATTTTGTTTATAAATCTAGCAAACTGTAACCATGTTCAAGGGAGTCTATTTCATTAAATAATAAATGATTGCTTTATTGATTAGTTTTATTAAGTTTGAGTTATATTCCTTTGAACATTTTAAACTCCATTTGTAAATGTTATATTTTCTATATCCCTTTAAAGTACTTTATTATCAGAATGACTAAGGTTATGCCAAAGACCTGAGAGGTGACCTGAATAAGACGGGGCAGCTGGAATATCAGTAAGGATAACCCTGCAGTGACTGA
Source organism: Plecturocebus donacophilus (assembly GCA_004027715.1). Taxonomy (NCBI): domain Eukaryota; kingdom Metazoa; phylum Chordata; class Mammalia; order Primates; family Pitheciidae; genus Plecturocebus; species Plecturocebus donacophilus. The sequence continues at coordinate 58,720 of PVKP010002495.1, read as the reverse complement.
AACACATCAAATATATTCAAACTCCTGAGTTCGTAATAACCGGAAAAAAAGGAATAAGAAAATGAATTTACTGCATTAGTCTGTTTTCACGCTGCCGATAAAGACATACTTGGGACTGGGTAATTGATAAAGAAAAAGAGGTTTCATGTACTCACAGTTCTACATGGCTGGGGAAGCCTCACAATCATGGCAGAAGGTGAAAGGCAGATCTTACATGGTGGCAAGCAAGAGGGAATGAGAGCCAAGTGAAAGGGATTTCCCCTTATAAAACCATCAGATCTCTCGAGACTCATTCACTCCCACAAGGACAGTATGGGAGAAACTGCCTCTGTGATTTAATTTTCCCCCACTGGGGCCCCCCCGACAACACGTGGGAATTATGGGAGCTACAGCTGAAGGTGAGATCTGGGTGAGTACACAGCCAAACCATATCAGTTGCCTTTAGAGGACACTAGGAAACTGCTTCATTATCTTGAAAAAAACTGGTAAAATAAAGGGAAGAAATCAAGAACTGATACTGCCTTTCTAATGAGCTCCACCTCACAGTGTAATTGGACATTGATGAGGGGAAACTTGTCTTTACAGCTATGATCCAGCTAATGACCGAAGCAGGAATGAGGGGCCGTCACCCCCATGTAGCCTCTGAGGAATCGCACTAGGCAGGGATTGTCTATGGCTGCCAATAGTGCAAGTGTGGCCACCACACACCCAGACTTTCTGCACGCCTCTTGATGGGGAAGTGCACTACCACCTTTCTTGGGGTTTTACAGGAAAAAGAGAACCTAAGTCTGATCAAGCCTCTAGATCCACCTGCCAACTTACAGGCTACACAGAGGATCAAGGAAAATGTTAAACGAAACCATAAGGATACAACAACAAACGATTCCCAGAATCTGGAAAATGTTATTGGACAAATGAGTCTGTTTCTTCCACAAAAAATTTCAAGAATTAAAAAAGAAGGAAAAAAAAAGACAGCAGAAGACCTATAAGAGTGCAGGACATTTAAAATCCACATCTGCCAATTTCAGCAGATGATTTTTTCAGATCCTGTTTCAGTCTGTGTGTGTGTGTGTGTGTGTGCACACAAAAATGAGTGGGGAAATATGAACCTTGATAGGATACCTGATGACATTAAAAATTAAATTTTTTAAAATGTGATAGTGGTATTGTTGTTTGGTTAAAAATATCTTGTATTTGGCTGGGCGCAGTGGCTCACGCCTGTAATCTCAGCACTTTGGGAGGCTGAGGAGCACCGATCATGAGGTCAAGAGGTGGAGACCATCCTGGCCAACATGGTGAAACCCCGTCTTTACTAAAAGTACAAAAAGTAGCTGGGCATATGCCTCAGCTACTCAGGAGGCCGAGGCAGAAGAATTGCTTGAACCCGGGAGGTGGAGATCACAGGGAGGCGGAGATCGCAGTGAGCTGAGATCTTGCCACTGCACTCCAGCCTGGCGACAGAGCGAGACTCTGTCTCAAAAAAAAAAAAAATCTTGTTTTTTGAAGATAAATGGCGGGTATTTGAAGATTAAATTACATGATGTTTGAGATTTGCTTCAAATAATTTCAGGGGAAGGAGGAGCTTAGTAGGTGGGAATATGGAAGAAACAAGATTGCCTACAAAGGGAGAATTATTGAAACTGGGTTTATTACACTCTGGCCTCTCTTTTTGTATGTGTTTGAAGTTTACCAAAGCAAAAACGTTTTAAAAATTACTTTGTCTAACAACCCAAGCCCTCCCAAATATTAGATACTACTTGAAAGATAAATAAAGAATAAACTCATAAGTGTAAGATTTTAATTTCCAATCACAAGTCTAAATTACTCAGTTACTCATATTTAGAAGTGGGACCCTGACACAAGTCATCTTAAAAACGCTCAGGTTTTTCTAAATACAGATTATTATCTTAGGATTTTGTTGCTCAAACATTTTTGTATGGCGCGAACCCACCGAAGAAGCAAATATGTAGCCCCATACAGTTTGGCATTACCTTCCGAAGCAATTGCTGAGCTTGTTTTCTCAGCTGACTGACGATTCTCAATGACCAACAAGACCTTGGCCAAGGTACCAACTGGGTCCTTGCCCAGGACACAGAATAGACAGACGTCCCGAGCGCTCTTTGGAGTTGCTACGGCAATGCCTTCCAAATGAAGTCTGGCAGCCAGGCCTGTGGGTTGAAGTCCTGGCATTACCTAATTTTCTTTTATATTATTCTTGGAAGTTTGTAACTTCCACTAAGAGAATAACTAATGGCCTTCACTGCTTCAGTCCGTTTTACATTTCATTGGTTTTGAAAAGATGCTTAAATGGCTTCCTTGCTAGCTCCAAAGACTTTTAAACTTGAGGGAGCTTTCTGTCTCTGCTAGGGCTTTGCCTGACCCCACAAAGAAAGCCCTTCTAAGGAAGCATGTGGATTGAACATTGGCAGGTTTATTCTCCTGCCATATGAGCCAGACTGCACATTACAGCTCATTAGTGGGCCCTGAGTCAGGCGAGTGATTCACAGTCAGCATTTAAACAAATAATAGAATTAAATGGAAAATACTGAACTGTGTTTTGAGTTGTAAGGAAAATATTATTTTTTGAGACTTGTTTTTCATTTATATGTATGTAGATATAAATGAGTTTCTTACTGTGGGTTGCTATCAAATCTGTCACTTCAACGTGAGGTGGGGAAAACTGGGAGTGCAGAGGACGTGAACGCGAGCAAGAATGAATCCTGAACTGAGAGTGATCAGGCGGGCTCCAAACAAAACAAACACCGGAACACAACCTTGCTTAAAACAAACAAGAGCTACAAAAACAGAGCAAGTGGTGGCTCCTTAGTGGAGGGACAAATTTAGTGGAGGAACAAATTCTTGTCGCCAAAGACATGGACTGCAGCATTTTATTAATTCTGTTGCTTACATCTTTTATGTCTGTTCATCTTTCAATGCTCCTAATTCGCCATTCCCTTTTGGTAACACAGTGTTTGGTGCCATGTAGGCAATCGATAAATATTTATTAGATGCAAATTCTAGTTATTAGACCACCTGTTTCAGGGATCCTGGGAGGAGGAGCCCTGGGCCTGGGAATCTGCATTTTGACAAGTTTTCCAGGCAGCCAACCTGGCAGCAGTTGCAGGCTGTTACTTAAGAAACACTGACCTAGTCCACCTGCTCATATTGCTGGCCCAGGCCATACACACAGCATTCAAACCAGTGAGAGCTTGGTCGCCCACCTTCTAGTGGAGGCTTTACCCAGCATGTCACCCAGCATCTCATGTTGATCTGCTTTTCAGCAAACATACCGCATGGCCGTCTAGTAGATGGTCTGGATTCCATGCTTCCTCCCTACCCTATCACATTGCCCTCAGACGTTTCCCTAAATCACCCGTCATTTCACTTTCCTGCTCTAACCTTTAGCTTTCTCTCTGTTGCTTGTAGCATAGGACTTAATGCCACACTCTGCCTGCCATGTCTTCTCTGAGCCTGTCTCCCCAGTCTTGTCTCTCTGCCAGTCTCCCAACCCTCTCCTTTTGCTTTCCCTTCCTGCTGAGGCCACCCCAGACTGCTTGACATGCCACATGTACCTCACCCTTCCCTTAGTGTGATCTTCTGTTCATATTGTATTCTCTAATTGGAGGAGCCTCTGTTTTCACTCTGAATTGCATCCATCTCCACAGACCGAGTTCAAGTGCTTTCTCTATAAAACCTTCCCAGCCGGGCACTGTGGTGTGTGCCTATAATCCCAGCACTTTGGGAGGCTGATGTGGGTGGATCATCTGAAGTCAGGAGTTCAAAACCAGCCTGGCCAAAATGGTGAAACCCAGTCTCTACTAAAAATAGGAAAAAATTAGCAGGGCGTGGTGGTGGACGCCCATATTCCCAGCTACTCGGGAGGCTGGAGCAGGAGGATTGCTTGAACCCCTGAGACAATTGTGCCACTGCACTCCAGCCTGGGTGACAAGAATAAAACTCCATGTCACAAAAAACGAAAAACCAACAACAAAAACCCACGAAAAGACCCTTCCCTGCTTGGGAGCTAATCCATCCTCCCTCTCTCTGTGCCTCTCCTCGTTCTCTGCACCTCTCTGTGATAGCACCTAAGCCTTGGCTGCGTTGGACTTTGTCAGCCTGGCCTGTGTTTGTCTGATGAGAAAGCAAGTTTGTAGAAGGCAGTATTCATGTGTTCTTTACTTCTCTTTATAGCCTTGTAAACAATCTCAAACATTTATTAAATTAATTTTTCTATGAGTTCTGATTCCATCAAAGTTAATATTTATTGGCAGCTTGGCTGATTAATTTGTGTAAACAGACCTCTAGTCTCATGTGAGGGTCAGTGCTCCTTGTGACTTCTTTACCATTTCACTTCTTTATAAACACAACCCAAAAAAAGCACTGCAGCATTTGTGTGCTGCTCGTGGTCAAGAATTTTTAGTTTCCCTCCAGAGAGGAGGTAGACAGGTAGCAAAAGGGGAGCATGATCTTAAAGAGAAAGAGTTAGCAAACTGGGTCTTTAATAACTGCTGATTTTTTTTGTTTGTTTGTTTTGTTTTCGAGATGGAGTCTTGCTCTGTTGCCAGGGTGGAGTGCAGTGGTCTGATCTCAGCTCACTGCAACCTCCACCTCCCAAGTTCAAGCGATTCTTCTGCCTCAGCCTCCCAAGGAGCTGGGACTACAGGCATGTACCACCACGCCCAGCTAATTTTTGTATTTTTAGTAGAGATGGGGTTTCACTATGTTGGCCAGGATGGTCTCAATCTCTTGACCTTGTGATCTGCCTGCCTCGGCCTCCCAAAGTGCTGGGATTACATAAATGAAAATACAAGATAGGATGGTGAGTAAAGGGCCTCAGTAGTGCAGCCCCTTCGTGTTTGTTAGAGAGCCCTACAGCTTGGCTCTGCAGCCCGTTGTAACTCTGTTTCATGTAAATTCCATTCTCCATCTGTTATTGGAGAAGCCCAGCACGGGGAGCAATATTTTGGTTCATCCCTGAGATAGCAAATCCTCTGCCCCAAATTAGAGAGTAGAGCAGAAAGCTTAGCACAAAAGTGCACAGGCTCAGACACTTTTATTTTCTGACTTTGATCCCTATTAAATAACTTGCATGCAGTCACATGGGGTGATTTCAAAAAGTGAAATCATGCCAGGTGCAGTGGCTCATGCCTGTAATCCCAGCACTTTGGGAGGCCGAGGTAGGTGGATCAGTAGAGGCCAGGAGTTCGTGATCAGTCTGGCCAACATGGCGAAACACTGTCTCTACTAAAAATACGAAAATTAGCCAGGTGTGGTAGCATACGCCTATAATCCCAGCTACTTGTGAATCTGAGGCAGGAGAATCACTTGAATCCTGGAGGCAGAGGTTGCAGTGAGCCAAGATCTCAACACTGCACTCCAGCCTGAGCAACAGAGTGAGACTCTGTCTCAAAAAAAAAAAAAAAAAAAGTGAAATCATTATTGAATGCACTTTTTGTTTCTGTGGCAGGAAGTAAACCTAATATTAAAAAGGTTACAAGTCCTCAAGCTGAAATACTGATTTGTGTTTTGCTGTTGCAGGTTCCTTGCATTGACTCCATGGAGAGTATATCACCTGATTTCAGTCATGATACTTGGGCGTGTTATTATGCAAATAATAAAGGATATGGTTTTGTCTAGAACAAGAGGTAAGGAAACTCACATTTTATTTATACAGTATTTAATTTTCTAGACCCTGCATTTCTGATCTTTGTGTAGGCATATTAACGAATTCATCCTTTGAACAGGAGCAAATAAGGCTCTGACTTAGCTGTTTTCAATATGATAATTTATGGAGTCCATGTTGTCTTTATAGCTGCTGCTTCTGGGCAAAAGGTTTGTGTGTGCTGGTTTTTCTCTTGGCCTTAAGAGCTATTTTAAATACCACTTCGGTATTTAAGTAGGCTGCAGTGAGGATAACAGTTAAATATTTATTACATATCACGTGATGAAACTGGGCTACTGGAAAATGGACTAGTTTATGTAAAAATTTTCTCTGCCTCAGTGAAGAAAAACAACGAATTCAGAGTTTAAAAACAAGTAATGGTTAAATAAATTTTAAAAAATGAGTTGATAATGAAAAATGAATAAATTTTAACATTAAGTTTAAGAGCAAGAGCTTGGTTTTTAAAAAAATTGCCTGGGGTGCTTTTTGAGTAATTTAACTGCATTACAAATCTGACTCAGGCCTTTTGCATATTTGGAGGGGCCTCTTTTACCAAAGTTTGAGCTAGTTTTTGTAAACTTGGAAAAAGCACTCCTGGGAATAATTAAGCCCCACAAACCTAAATGTAATAATAAGATAGATTTTTATCAGAAATGGCCAGGAGGAGGTTACAAAAGACGCATTTAATTTCACTAAATGCACCCCACATGGAGGGATGCTTTTGGTGGAAGTCTGAGTGGACTGATGTTCAGAGAACTGCCTGGATTATATTCCTGGCAGGGTTATCAAGGCCCGCCCCGTGGGAGGCACCCATCTCCTCCCTGATGGCAGCTAGAAAGCAGGGATGTAAGCTGGTACGAGTTTACTATCATGGTGTTCTAGGGATCTGCTTAAAATCCAGTTATGTTTTAAGTCTCTACAGTTTTTAAAGTAAATCATTGTGTAAGCCATCTTTAGATTGTTTTACATTCATGTGTTTTCAGGTTTGAAGATACTTCCTTCTCAGGATTCTGGGAAGACAAACAAATTTGAGTTTTGTTCACTTTGTGCTTTCCACGAATCTGTGGATTTTAGCTGTATTCTTCAACGCACTCTTCCTTCTCTCCCCTTTCTCCCTCTCTCTCCATCGTCACTTTCCTCTTTTGTGTTTCAGGGAATAGACACCTAACTCCCCAGTTTCAGCCCAAACAGGCGCTTGTTCTGATACCTACGCATGTATCAAGGCTGCCTGGAGGTTGGGCATCTCCTCGCATTAGGGTTTCATGCCAGAGTTGGTCAGTGCATCAGTCCGCGGCGATCATTATTTATCTGCCTTGATTCACATCTGATAGAGGAGAGCCTGCTTTTCCTGACTACACTTTGTAATATTTTCACCCTTTAGGAACTCCCTCAGGGAAACCTCAGGAGATAAACCACTCATACATTTTATCTGCAACCATTTTAGCTTGGTAGAGTAAGCTAAACATGGACTCAGGAAGCAAACTAAGCATCTGAGTGTTTCAGCGTACATCAGATTTAGCCCTAGTCTGGGCACAAGTTATGAGGAATAGACAGGTGTGGAAGGCCAAAGATAAAGCTGAAAGACTTTACAACTGTCCTTTTCTCACTCTAGGCCCCTCACACACAGATCGCTTCCACTGTCAGTTCATGGGCGTGATATTCATGCAGATGTGGAAATGTCTTACAAATTGCAGGAAACCTTTACCTTGCAAGGATTCAGTCCTTGAAAAACAATTAAGGTGGTGGGGTTGAAAGAACGCCAGCCTAAAGAGTCTCATCTTTGAGCCAGTTGATTCCATTCCCTGCCTGTGGAGAAGCACCATGATAGACTGCATTTGTTTCTGTGGCTGTTGTAATAAACTACCACAAACTTGGTGTGTCAAAACAGCAGAAATGTCTTCTCTTAAAGTTCTGAAGGATGGTAGTCCAAAGTCAGTGTCACTGGGCCCAAATCAAAGTGTTGGCAGGGCTGCACTCCCTCTGGAGTCCCTGGGGAAGGATCCGTTCCTTGCCTCTTGCAGCTCCTGGGGGTTGCAGCATTCCATGGCTGGCAGCCACATCACTGCAGTCTCTGCTCTCACGGTCACCTGACCTTCTCTTCTGTCTATGTCAAATCTTTCCATCTTCCTCTTGTCAGTACACTTGTGATTGCATCTGGTTTCAATCTAGATAATTCAGTATGGTTTTCTCATCTCACATTTATTAACCTAATCATATCAGCAGAGACCCTTTGTCCATCAGAAGTGACAATCACAGATTCCAGGGATTGCGACTTGATACCTTGTGAGCTATGAGTCAGCCTCCTATACCATCTGAACCTCTCTGTCCTGTAAAATGGCAGAAACCATTCTCATACCACAGGGCTTTATAAGAGGGCAATTGAAGCATCAAATAGAAGTGCCTTTGGCACAGTAGCCATCTACTTTGCCCAGCTGACATAGCCTCAGGGCCATATGGGGTTTGTGCATTCCTGGGTCAGTCCGTGTTGAGCTCTTTTCTGTGCTGAGGGCCATCCTGGGAACTGGGCTCCCCTTGGGGAAGCAGTCGCAGCCGGCCTCTGTCCAGGTAGAGCCTTCCCTTAGTCCTTTAGATTAGGCCTTCGCCAAAGGCCAGGCTTTCAGTCTGCGCCGGATGACATTGCCCTAAGTGTAGCATTTCTACTGCATGAAAAATTAAAAAGAAAAATAGGGAAGATTCCTCTGTCTTCCTAGAGCTCTGCAGTCTGTGTTGAAGAAGCCCTGGTGCCAGCTTCATCCTCCTTCAGTAGAGTCTCTTAGGACAAAGGCCCATTGGGGAGCCCTGTGAATAGTTGGCAGCAGCCCCATCCCGCTGGCCTCCTAGCGCGGGGCACTGCTGCGATGAATCAGTCTCTGCAGGGGACACTTTGGCTTCACATTAGATCCAGATGCAGTTATGGTAACTCCATGGCTTCAATCAGAGCTGCCAGCTGCTCTTGTTAGATGCCCTGGCTTGTAGCAACGAGAATGGCAACGAAAGGACAATCAAGTCAGCAGTGCTCTCCCCTTCCCTCTCTTCCAGCTTCTCTGCATCCCATGTTTTCTCGCTAAAAGTATGAAATTTTACTGTTGAGAGTTTAATTGTATCCTTCCCCTATTTATTATTTTTGTTTGATTCTCTTATAAAATTTTAAGTGTACAGTATTGTTACCTGTGCATGTTGTTGTACGGCAGATACCTAGCACGTTTCCATCTTTGATGACTGCAACTCTGTTCCCATGGAACAGCCAAACCCCCCGTCCCCCGCTCCCCCTTCCTCTAGCCCCTGGCAGCCACCATTCTGCTTTCTGCTTCCATGACTTTGACAACTCCCAGTTACTATCTTTGATACCATCTTAGTTGCTTAAAATGAAATAGATGGACCAGGCCTGGTGCGGTGGCTCATGCCTGTAATCCCAGCACTTTGGGAGGCCAAGGCCGGCAGATCACTTGAGGTCAGGAGTTCAAGGCCAGCCTGGCCAACATGGTGAAACTTCATCTCTACTAAAAATACAAAAATTAACCAGGTGTGGTGGTGGGCACCTGTAATCCCAGTTACTCAGGAGACTGAGGCAGGAGAATCACTTGAACCCAGGAGGCGGAGGTTACAGTAAGCAGAGATCATAGCATTGTACTCCAGCCTGGGTGACAGAGCGAGACTCAGTCTCAAAAAAAAAAAGCAGTGATACCTTCTTGTGAGTGAATCTTTGTGAAAACTATGGGAGCTCGTGCCTATTTTGTATTGCCTGTGAACATCCTCTCACTGTGATGGATTTCTCTCTCTCCCTCTTTCTCTCTCCTTGTTGTATACCTTGAGTGTGTGCTTCCCTGCATTGCTTTGTCTGAGCTCTGGGGAACTCTTCTGTGGCCTGGAAAACTCCTCCTGCATCCTGAAACTTTTCCTTGACTAGCTTCTTTCTCTCTCATTGGGGTAGAACTCTTCATTTCTGCCCCCAGCTTTCTTTTCTTTCTTTCTTTTTCTTTTTTAGATTGGGGTCTCACTCTGCTGTTCAGGCTGGAGTACACTGGTGTGATCGTAGCTTACTGTAGCCTTGAGCTGCTGGATCAAGTGATCCTCCCACCTCAGACTCCTGAGTAGCTAGGATTACAGGTGCATGCCACTACACTTGGCTAATTTTCTTTTTTAAGTTTTTGTAGAGATGGGGTCTTGCTATGTTGCCCAGGCTGATCTCAACTCCTGACCTCAATCGATCCTCCCACTTTGGCCTCCCAAAGCACTAGGATTACAGGTGTGAGCCAGTGTGCCTGGCCCCCAGCTCTCTTGATCTCTAGCTACTGCCCTGTGCTGTGGGAGGAGGGCTTAGTGGGTGGCCCTGTGGCTCCCCACAGCCACCTGTGGAGCATCTGCAACCACTGCTGCTTTATACTTTCCTTCCTGTGAAATCTACACTGTCCATTGATGGCTGGCCTCAGCATCCTGGTTGCTGTCAACTGGGGTCTCGGTAAGGATTGTAGCCCATGAACTGTAGTCCTTCCTGCACTCCTCATTCTCTGTCGTTCCAACTTGTACTCTGATAGCTTGTCGGATGGCCTGGATTTGGTTGCCTATCAGGTAGCCTCATCTTTGACCTTGGCCTTTGGAAGTACCGTGTCTCCAAGACCTTCAGAGTCTGCGAGTGAGTTCTCAGCGCACCCTCTCTCTATTCTTCGCTGGCCTCTTGTGCCTGATGGACTAGTTCTTTGACTCTTGGATGGACTCTTTCCCTGCTAGGTCTCTTGCCACTTGTGCTATTCCTCAGCCCTGTCTTTAGACTGATTTCCTCCCGCTACTCAGCTCCCTCCTGGTCCATGCTCAATGATTACAGGGATTCTGTCCTTACCATTCTAAAGGTCCTTGTTTCCTTATCCATCAGCCATACTCATTTCTTTACTTTTTAAATAATGAAACAAACAAGCAAATGCCCATCCTATACCATTATCTACTTTCTCCACTCTTGGCTCCAGGGTTGTTAGAGAAATGTCAGATGACAAGCTGAGTTGATGTTCTCCAACTTTCCAACTTCAGTTGAGACCTCACTATTGCTCAGTCCTCTGGGTTCGAGTTCTCAATTTGTTTTCATATGCCACCTTCCACCAACAAGTATGAAGAAGCTTATTTGAAACATAAGAAAACTGTTCAAAAGAGGTCTAGAAGAGGAGCAAGAGTCTGACATGGTAACCATTGATCGAGCAATAGATTTATCCTCATGCTTACTGGCAGCCAAGGCAAAAAAGGGAAACCAGATCAATCACACAATTCTAATTATCTGAAAAAAAATGAAGCAAGCAATTCGAGAAACTTATTTTTGGAAGTAAAGGTTAAGAAGGATTTATCCCATAGATCTTTGATAGGGGATGTTGAAAAACATAAGGGACAACACCTTTGGCTTTTTTTTTTTTTTTTTTTTTTTGAGATGGAGTTTCACTCTTGTTGCCCAGGCTGGAATGCAATGACATGATCTTGGCTCACTGCAACCTCTGCCTCCCAGGCTCAAGTGATTTTCCTGCCTCAGCATTCCTGAATAGCTGGGATTACAGACGCACACCACCACACTTAGCTATTTTTTTTTGTATTTTTAGTAGAGACAGGGTTTCTCCATGTTGGTCAGGCTATTCTTGAACTCCTGACCTCAGGTGATCTGCCTGCCTCAGCCTCCCAAAGTGCTGGGATTACAGGTGTGAGCCACCGTGCCCAGCCACCTTTGGCTTTTTGTTAGATGGAAAATGCAGAAACTTCCTTATGGTAATTTCTTATAGTGAACTGCATTAAAGCTGGTAGCTGGGAGTATAATACCAAGATATAGTCAAATAAAGGTGTTCAATGGAAAATTAAGAAAGCAAATTAGATCTAGGTGTGCATATGTATATATATGTGTGTGTGTGTGTGTGTGTATTTTATGTTGATTTCATTTGCACCTAGATAAAAGTCAAAACATCTAAAGAATGAATAGATAAAAATCTCCTGCTTTCAAATAACAGTTCTCCTTTTGTCAGCACCATGTCAAGACCCACCTTAGATGCCACTTCTATTACTGGCACTTTTTGAGTAGCTGCGTTTTCTGTCTTCCCTGAACTCAAATGGCATGTGCCTTCCTCTTGCATAGTTAGCTCCTATACCGCCTGTCTTGGTTCATATTTACTTGGGTGCATATTTTATCTGCCCCAGGGGACACTGAAGTCCCTGAGGCAGGGTCCGTGTATTACAGAGTACCCTGTCTCCCACAGTACCCACCCAACTGTTTTACACGTAGAAGGGTCTCAATAAATATATGTGGACTAATTGCCTAAATTTCTGGCAACATGGTGCCAGAAGTATACAGTGTATGACTTGATGGTGTCCTGCATGTTAAAGATCTGAGCATTCCACTTTAAATAGCTTGGGCGAGTTCTAAGTCGAGACATCTTTCAGGAGAAAATGCCTCTGTTGAGGTTCACATTCTGCTTCTCTGTTGCAGGTGCGCAGTTGTGGAGAAGCCTCAGTGAAAGGTAGGGGACTTTCTTTCCATTTGTGCTTCATGGAGGGAAGGCGAGGGAGGGGACTGAGCCACCAAGATGTAGATCTGAAGTGGAATTTTAGTGACAGGAATCTGAATCCAGGAATAATTTACCAGAGTGGGAAAATAAAGAAGTTACGCGGAGGCCAGAGATAAAGTTGGGACTCACTCTCGGAAGTGGTGTGTGTCTTGCTGTGATATGGGCAACATGAATTGATGAGAATTGTAATGTGTGAGGATTTAGAAGGGAGGGGAGGGAGGGAGGCATTTTCTTTTGGGACTTCCATTTAGACTTCATTTTTTGGATGTGAACAAAAGTGCTGTTTTGGGAGAAGAACAGGGCTGCACTCAGTTGGAGAAGGCTGCTGGAATGTTCTTGAGGGTTAGCCATGCTGTCACTTCAGAGGACTGTGGGGTAGGGGGGACACAGAGATGGGGTGAGAGGCTGTGAGGGTGCAAGAGGTGTTGACCACCACTGGATCCTTGCCCAGCCCGAGGCAAACATCAGCTCTTTTTATGTAATGTCCACCATTCATTCGTTCTATGGTAAAGGGGCTGATTCCAAATGGACGAGGAAAGGGCTGGGGCAGTTGACTGAGGGGACAGCAGTGCACTCCACCAGCAGGGGGCTGAGAGGCGGAAAAATGAGTGGAGTATGGGGAGAGTATTGCAGTAAAATGAATTTTTGTAGGAATTGATTTTTTAAATTTCTGCCTTAAAATATATTTGTATTACTTGAAAAGGACGGCTGAGGAGCCTGACATGTATCCAGGTGGACATCACGAAATGAATTGTGTGAAAGGAGGACAAAATAATGCCATGAAAAATTTTATATAAAAAAAAAAATCACCCAGGCTGGGCACGGTGGCTCATGTCTGTAATCTCAGCACTTTAGGAGGCCAAGGCGGGTGGATCACCTGAGGTCGGGAGCTCGAGACCAGCCTGACCAACATCGAGAAACCCTGTCTCTATTAAAAATACAAAATTAGCCAAGTGTGGTGGCACATGCCTGTAATCCCTGCTACTTGGGAGGCTGAGGCAGGAGAATCACCTGAACTGGGGAGGTGGAGGTTGCAGTGAGCCGAGATCACACCATTGCACTCCAGGCTGGGTAACTAGAACAAAATTCTTTCTGAAAAACAAAAAATCACCCGGTATTTTATATAATCCACCTTTGGAAGCTGTGCTTATGGAAATAAGGCTTATTTCAGCTGTAAACGTTAATTTCATGATCAATTGACAACTGCTTTCTTGTTTCTTCATTTCAAATCCCAAATATTCATGGGCAGACTTACCAAGAGACTCAGGAGAGAGGGTGACACTGGCTATAAGGAGAGAAACGTGATCCTTGGTGCTTCTCACGGAGATGGGGGGTGGCCTGGGAAGGGTGGGCTGGCCCCAGGGAGGAGCTGGCGCAGGTTCTGGCAGGCGTTGATCTTGCCCCGTGCTCTGATCTGTGTGCTGTGCACAGGCAGGTTAAGGTTCTCTTTCTATTTTATAGAAACTTGCTTCTGGGAATGTCAAGATAGAACTCTAGATTACTCTTATGAGACAGGGAAACAGCCATATGTTTGGAATTGATTAAAATGTGTTTTGGGTTTTGCTGTCTCTCTGCTTCCATGCTCCACCTGCTTTTTCTACATTGTCATCTTTTAGGGAAAGCATTTAAGTCAAAAACTGTAAGAGAATGTCTCAGAAATAGGATCTGCATTATGCATTATAATGTTGGAAATCAGTAAAAGACATGTATGAAGACAAGGGATTTCATACATAGTTTGTTCAATATGAGTTTCTAGAATTATTTTAAATCGCAGTTGTGCACAGGCAATAATTTTCTTTACTGATAGAGTTTTATCAGTAGTAAAGAGGAGGATAAAGAGAATGAAAAGCAAACTTAGATTTTAAAATCTGATTCCTAAACAGAAAATACATTTCTGACCCAGCAGTCTAGAGCAGACAAGAAATACTGCTTATGTTTAGATATCTTTTAAAAATGAATAACAGAAAAGTTTGTATTCATGTAATAAAATAATTTGTGTAATTGGAAACAGAAATTTGAGGTATGTTGTCTAATGGATATGATGACATAATTTCTCTAATCGTGATAAAATATGTACAATGACTGATTTAACAAAATCTTCCTCTTTTCTTTTCCAGTATTTTAATTCACCCAACAAGTAAAGTTTGAAATACATGAAAAAAGGATATCTATTTTTAGGCTTTATTGATAGAAATCAAGATTAATTTAAAAAATTTTCAATAGAAAAACATTTCTATCTAGTAATATGAATATATTTTACCCACACAGGTCATCTTCATAAATTAATTGGTTAATTTAGGAATCAATAATTTGATAAGAGATAGGAACTGGAATAGGGTGAGCATGGCTCTCATTTTTGTTTGCCAGCTCCATGTATGTTAAAGACATTTACAGGGCAGGTACGGTGGCTTACATCTGTAATCCCAGAAATTTGGGAGGCCAAGGTGGGCAGATCGCTTGAGCCCAGGAGTTTGAGACCAGCCTGGGCAATGTAGGGAGACCCTGACTCTACAAAAACACAAAAATTAGCTGGGCATGATGTTGCATGCCAGTAATTCGAGCTACTTTGGAGGCTGAGGTGGGAGAATCACTTGAACCAGGAGGCAGAGGTTGCAGTGAGCAGAGATCACACCACTGCACTCCAGCCTGGGCAACAGAGCGAGATCTTGTCTTAAAAATAACATAAAATAAATAAAAGACCTTTACTTTTTTCCTACAGAAGTGTGTAGGCTCTGAGGAGTGATTCCTGCTAACTAAAGCTCTAAGACAAGATTTTAAATATGAGTGAGATGGATCGAGCTCCGCTAAGGAATTAAACTGTTCAGTGGGTTTGAATCTTGCATTAATTGGTTCTCTCACACAGGCATTATTATTTTTTTTTCCATGCTTTTATTTTAAAAGCAAGATTCTGATGTACATAACGAATCTATATAAAAATTCGTAAATGGTGGCTGAAATCCTATCAACTTTCAGCCCAATATAATACAAATCCACGGTTATAATGTATAAACAATTCAAAATTAAAGTTTATAATGGAAATGTCAACAAGTCATAACTACTACATATTACTACTGATGAGTTCCACTATACTTGAACCAGGCACAGCACATTTTTTAAAACAGTTTTAGATTTACAGAAAATTGAGAAGATAGTACAGACTTTCCATACACTCCCCTACCCCTGGAAACAGTTTCCCCATTAATAGCATCCTACACTGGTGTGGTACATTTGTTACAATTAACAAAGCAATAGTGAATTCATTCTTATTAACTGAAGTCCATGCTTTATTTTGATTTCCTTAGTTCTTAGCTGATGTCACTTTTTTGTTCCAGGATCCCGCCTAGTATCCAACACTGCATTTATTTGTCATGTCCCTTTAAACTCCTCTTAGCTGTGCTGGTTTTTGAGACTTCCCTTGTTTTGGTTGATAGGGGCAGTTTTGAGGAATACTAGTCATTGATGCCCCCTCTTGAAATTTGTCTGATGTTTTTCTCATGATTAGATTGAGGGTATGTGTTTTTGGGAGACAAACCTCAGTGGTAAAGTGTCATTTCCATCATCCTATCAAGGGTACAAGTCATCAACATGTGCTATGGCTGAAGTAGTGTTTGTCAGCCGTCTCCAAGTTGGTTTTCTTAAGCAGAAGAATCTATTGGGGAAACTGAATTAAGATCTGAAGGCTGTGGGGGAAATTGAGTTAAGATTTGAAGGCTGTCGATGAGAACAGAGCCAGGGAGTTGGATGTTTGCTGAAGATGGCATCCTTAAGGCACGTGGGGTCTAGGCATGTGCCCACCTTGGGGCTGGCAGTTTGGGACCAGTGTCCTAGTCCTGCCCACCACAGGTATTCTGGGCTGCCTTGGGTAAGCATCTTAAGCTTTCTATGCCTGGGTTACCTCATTTGTCAGGCAAGGAAATTGATGCTTTCTCTCTAATGGTGGTTGGGGGAAGATGAGACGAGCTGAGCTAGTGTAATTTCAAAGGATTTAAAAAAGCATTCCATGCTCTTCAACTCAGAGTTCTTTCAGATTTACTGATAATCAGTTTGACTGGTCAAAGTATTATCTCCCCTTCTTTCCTGCACCCACAATCCTTCTAATGCATCTAAAGTTTGCATGTGAGAATTTCTGCTGTGTGCTTTCTCTTAATACAGAAGCTGTTTGAGCTTCTAATGATTATTTGGAAAAAATATTAGCACAGCAGAACCAAAGGACATACTTTGCTAACTGTTAGATTTGGTCAGAGACTGAGTAGCTATCTATTTTAGGGCTTTTGTTGGAAAAAAAAGTCCTAACAGAGGCTTTCTCTCCTTTGGGGAAGTGCTCACGTGCCCCAGAGAAGGCAGGCTAATGGAAATACCATTTATGGGAAGGGTCTCATTCATTCTAGAATTGCCTAGGTGTATATCCAGGTACAACTAACTTTCATCCTGGTCCCTCCCAACCCTACAGCTCATGGTCCTGCTGACTTCACTTCTCTTTGGGCCTCAGTTTTTCCTCTGCTTAGTGGGAGGTACAAGTGAATGGTTGCAAGTATCCCATACAGCCTGTATGATGTGTGATGTATGTATATGATGTGTATGATGGTGAAATTTGCAGGATTTATTGTCCCTTTCATATTGTCACATATATGATGTGTATGATGATGCAATTTGCAGGATTTATTGTCCCTTTCATAATGTTGTGTTTTTATGCTAAGTTACACCAAAGGGATACTTTCCTCTGTGTGTCCACTGCGGTTTCCAATGTGTAACGCTATTTGCCACATTGTAGATGTGAAATTAAATACTGATTACTTGAATTTCTTTGATGATTTGGTATGTTGTCTGCAGTGATTCTTAGCATCTGGCTCTAGGTAGTGCTTATCTTTTTAACACTGAAAAATTATAAAACACTTTATTTCCAGGATAAAATACAGTGGCTGATAAGTAGATCTTTGGAGGCAGAGAGAGGTGCTCTTTTGCTCATGTGAGCCACGTGGGATTAGGGTTTTTTCACCTCCACCTTCATAGGTGCTGAGCTCAGAAACCTCCCTTCACAGGGCAGGAGCTAGAAATCACCTCCAACTGCCCATTGGCTGCACAACTGAGATTCTCAGGTTAGTCAGCAAGGCTTAGTTTTTCTTCTCTCTGGCGTTGGGCTAGATCTCAGAATAAGCCAAGCCTTCTTTCTGTGGGGCTTCAGGACCTTTAAGAAGCATTCCTAGCATTAATTTCACTGTTAAAAAAGTGGATCAAATAGCGAATCATTCATCACTCATGGTGCCATTTTTTTAAATTTTGAGACTGAGTTTCACTCTTGTTGCCCAGGCTGGAGTGCAGTGGTATGATCTCAGCTCACTACCACCTCTGCCTGCCGGTTCAAGCGATTCTCTTGCTTCAGACTCCCAAGTAGCTGGGATTACAGGCATGCACTACCACACCTGACTAATTTTGTATTTTTAGTAGAGATGGTGGTTGGTCAGGCTGGTCTCGAACTCCCGACCTCAGGTGATCCGCCTGCCTCGGCCTCCCAAAGTGCTGGGATTATGGGTGTGAGCCACCGTGCCTGGCCTTATGGTGCCATTGTTAAGCTTTTATATTGAGAAATAACTTCTTCTTTCCTTCCCTACAATCCTAATGGCTTGTTATATATTTCACAAACTATTATTTACTCTTTGGGAAAAACTGCTTTTGTCAACTACACTAAGCTTAAAATATTTCCTTCAAAATTTAGCATGAAGATGGCAGTAGATATGTACACTTATACAGGTGTGGTTTTTCTGGATGTTTAGAGAGTATTCATAAAGTTCACAAATGTTATACTGAGTATAATATTAAACCCAGAGTCTGATTTCTGATGGCCTCATCAATAATCAAAATTAGATAATTTTAATCATATGCCATTCACATGTCAGTGTTTGTACCTGGAAAATTCATTTGTGAAAACGTGGTTCTCAGTGGGTGTGTTCTGAGAAGGGTCTATACTTGACCTATTTCTTTAATAAACACTAACTCTACAATCTGTGAACAGGATTTATACAGAGCTGTCTGTCAACGGAACCAAATTGGCATATTTATGGTTCATTTCTAGTACTGAATTGAAATCTGATCGATAGTATTATAATAGTTTTTCCTTTCTGCATGAAACAGTAGCATGTGATTAAATCAAGTCCTCTTAACAAATGAGAAAGTATGCATGTGGCCCTTTCTGTGTGCATGGCACCCTTTAAAAACATAAAATTGTTTTCAGTTTGGCCAGGTTTTTCTAAGTATGAACAAATTAGAAGTAACTTTATATACAACAAATCATTCAAAATTTCTTTAATAGTTGGTACATTATAACTCAGATTAAGAAGTTCTTCTCAACATAAATCTTATTTTATTGTTTTGTGCCAATTTAAAGAAAACAATTTTTCCTTGGCATCTAAAGCTTGAAACTTGAAAATTATGGCCGAGAGCTATGGGATTTCCTGACAGATATTCCAGGAATCCAGATGCCCCTAGCAGTGTGCTGTCTACAGGAAGTGGATGGGGCTTCTCAGGCTTGCAGCTGGCCCCTTGCATCTGCTGGCCTTACCTTGAGCTGATTCTTGAGAGGCGGAGCACAGATTTCACAGGGTCAGTCTTTCTAGAGCCAGCAGGGATTAGCAAGGGAGTCGTGAGTTTTTTTGCCTCTAGCTTGGTCAGATCGTGAGAGTCCTCAGCCTTTCTCCCTCTCAAACTCTTAGGGAGAAGCAGTTGTATGTTCCTGATTCTTGCAGTGAAACGCTCTTTTGTTTTGTGGGCTTCCAGATAACAGCCAGTGAAAATGCTCTAGCTGGTTGTATGCTTTCAAGCGGCAGGGGACGGGTCGGGGGCGAGGAGGGTTAAAGGTGGGAAGGTGAAAGGATTCAAGAATCTTTGGTTATAAAACCCAAGTCCTTGATATTCATCCAGCTTATAGGCCCAGAACAAATTGGAGCACTGAAATCAGAGATGTCTAACACATTAAATTATTGAGCACAACATTATGTCACTTTTAAAAGTAAAAAGTCATCTAGTGTTTGCCAGATTGTCTCCTCTGATGAATGGAACTTAGTGAGAAAAATGCATTTTTCATATATATGACTCATATCTTTATTTATATCAAACTTGCCTGGAATTCCCAAATAAAAAGCATTAAATATTTGGCTGATAGCTTAAGAGGTTTAATCTCTCACCATGTTAAGTGTAACAGTAATTCTGACATTCATGTGTTGAAACTACTGGACTTCGCAGTTTTAATTTGTTCTAATGTGTCTTAAAGTCACTTTCTAACTTACACTTCATAATCTTGTGCCTGTACCCTGTAACTTGTACAGTAAGACTTGAACCTTGTTAATAAGACATCGTATTTGAAAGCTCTATTTTTTACTTTTGTGTTCAGTCACAACTATAGACAGGGAGCCACATCTCTATGAGTTTCAAAAGAAAATCTTGCTGTGAAGGATACATTGGTGTCTTAGTCTGTTTTGTGATACTACAACAGATTGTCTGAGACTGGGCAATGTATAAAGGAAATAAATTCATTGCTTATAGTTCTGAAGGCTGAGAAGTCCGACATCAGGGAGCTGGCATCTGTTGAGAACCTTCTTGCTGTATCATCCCATGGTGAAGGTGGAAGGGTAGGAGAATCCGAGAGAGCAAGAAAGGGCCAAACTCTCTTTGTTGTTGTTTGTTCTATTTTTTTAAGAGCCAAAGTCTTGCTCTGTCACCCAGGCTGGAGTGCAGTGGTGCAATCATAGATTACTCCAGCGTCAAACTCCTGGGCTCAAGCAGTCTTCCTGCCTCAGCTCCCTGAGTAGCTACGACTGCAGCCATGCACCATCACGCTCAGCTCAAACTCACTTCTATTTTTTTCATTACTTCTTTTTATTTATTTTCAATTTCTTTTTCCAATTTTTGTTTTTTCTTTCTTGTTTTTTCTCAAATTCACTTTTATAACAAGCCCACTGTCATGATAACTGACTCCTGCTATAAAAACATTAATCCATTCATGAAGGCAGAGCCCCCATGTCTTAATCACGTCTTAATATCATCATGATGGCAATTAAATTTCAACATGAGTTTTGCAGGGGACATTCAAACCATAGCAATTAGATTAAATGAAAAAGCATCCCTCAAAAGAATCACTTAAATTGAGAATATGCTGAAACATATGCATTATGCGTAAGCATATCTGTGCTTGGGTCAATCTTTGGCTGAAGAGGCCTAGGCGAGCCTGGGAACTAAGCACCAGTCTTATAGTCGGTACCCTGCCAAAATCAAAACTCGAATAGGCCTTTTATTCCTCTTTTCAAAAATAATAATTGAGCACAATTCTGCAGTCATATATTGCACAATGGAGAGTCAAAGCCCTTTTCTTCCTCTCTCAGAAGAAAGAACGGATCTATTCATTGACTGATAGCATGCCTTAGCCAGCGCTGCTGGGATCTGGTCTGAAAGTTTCTGCAAGTTCTACATGCAGTTTCCAATCTGTGGTTACTTTTTTAAAGTTGTGCTTTGAAAATTAGTTCCATTGAAGACAAATGTGAAACAAGGGGATGGAAATAGGTTTTCAAACTGTTTCGGAAAAAAAGGGTATGGAGAACTGTAGTTATTATTTCTCACCATCAGTGGTGTACCTACATAAAACATTATGAGTTTTTAAGAAAGTCTCATGCTGAACACTTAAGGGCCACGCTTTTCTCTGAAGAGTCTGTCTGACTCAAGTAAGTACATGCCTAGAATGTAAGTTCAAGGGAAGAGCCTTCTAGGATGTGGATCTTCAGGGCAGCAACAGATATATTTCTTGAGGCATTAAAAATAAAATGATGGCCAGGTGCAGTGGCTCACACCTGTAATCCCAGCACTATGGGAGGCTGAGGCAGGCAGATCACCTGAGGTTAGGAGTTCAAGACCACCCTGGACGACATGGTGAAACCCTGTCTCTACTAAAAATATAAAAATTAGCCGGGCATGGTGGTGGGTGCCTGTATTCCCAGCTACTTGGGAGGCAGGAGAATCACTTGAACCCGGGAGGTGGAGATAGCAGTGAGTCAAGATGGTACCACTGTACTCCAGCCTGGGTGACAGAGCAAGTCTCCATCTCAAAAAAAATAAAATGAAACAAACAGTGCATGTAACATTCTAGTTGCTCCATTGACAAGGGCGATACATTTTCAGACCTGTTCCTGATTGCATGTTCCTTCCAAAGGTAACATGTTCTCCTTAAATTCAGATTTGTCAAGTCAAAACATAGAAAATGAGGGGATCCAGGATTTTGTGGGTCTGGCAGCAGTGGACATTAGGTAGCTCATAAATGACTTAATACTCAGGGCTCCCTAAGCAAAAGGCACTCAATGTTATATTTTCTTATAATTTATAATTTTTGTTGTTTAGGATTGTTTTTGACATTCCTTTAAGTTAATGTAATTTTACGACAATCTGATTGAACATGAGTTCAATCACTCGTTTTCCATTATTTTGGGGCTCCTTCATCCTTGCTTAATTAAAAGTGTTTCCCGTGGCAGTGCCTTGGGTCTGCATAGCTGCTTGTTAACAAATGAAAAGTGAAACTCTGATGGCTTTGTCAATGTTTTCAGTTTCTCATAACCCCAAGCTTATTAGGTTTGATGAGTTAGATCCTGACTTATGGAGTTGAAATGAGTGAAGTTCATTTATAAATATGTAAAATAACTAGGCTAGAATAATTGTTACCTAATAACATATTTGCTTCAATACATTTAAATTATAAAAGAAAAAATGATTAGTAGTTAACATTTCTCATAATTTACCCTATCCTGTGTTGCAGTTATATGAATATAAATTAAGATTTTGCAGGTGGTTAGAAATCTATTTCCCTTATTATTTATTTATTTATAGTCCCCAAACATTGTTACTTGTAGTCATATCTGCCTAGTAGCATTTATAAAATAACTTTAATTTTTCCCCTAATTGTAAAAGTAATACAATGCTAATTTAGGAAATCAAAAATAAAGGAAACTACACAGAAGAATGCCCAAATCACTTAGAGACACATCAACTAGAAATTAAACTCACTTTCCAATTTTTAGTTTATTTTCTTGCAGTCTTTTTGTAGAATTACATATGTGTTTGTTCATTTGTCTATCCTCTCAACAGATATTTATTGAGTACCTTTATTGCCAGATCATCTTCTCAGCATTTGTGAAAAGAAAAAAATGTAAAAACAGCTTTTAATCCCAGCACTTTGGGAGGCTGAGGTGGGCAGATTGCCTGAGCTCAGGAGTTTGAGACCAGCCTCGCCAACATGGTGAAACTCCGTCTCTGTTAAAATACACAAACATAGCCGGATGTGGTGGTGTGTGCCTGTAGTCCCAGGTATTTGAAAGGCTAAGGCAGGAGAATCACTTGAGCCCGGGAGGTAGAGGTTGCAGGGAGCCAAGATTGCACCACTGCACTCCGGCCTGGGTGACAGAGCGAGACTCTGTCTCAAAAAATAAAAATAAATCAATAAATCCACAAATCAACAAACAACTTTGTCCTTCTAGAGTTTATGTTCTAGTGAGTGGGTCAGAAAATAATTACTGCAATATATCGTGTTAGATGGTGAACTGGGCTTAGTGGCAGTGAAAGCAGGAGAGGTGGGTGGGGAGGGGAGAGGGGCCAGGGAGAGTCCAGTCTGTGATCTGGTGCTCAGGAAAGACATTACTGAAGATTTCTGAGCAAGAACTTGAAGGAGGTGAGGTGGCAGATCATGTCTGGATGAGGAACTTCCAGGCAGCAGGAACTGGGGGTGCAAAGGCCCCGAGGCCAGGGCTTGTGTGAGGGTGACTGTTGTGTTATAACAGTAAGTTTTGTTTTATTTGTTATTGGTGGTATGTATCCCTAGTGAATGGGATCAGTAGAATATTATGTAGCCAATAAAGATCATAATGTAGAAGAATATATAGGGACATGAAAGGTCATCCTTTATTGTTAATTTTTTTGTCAAAAATTTAGATTTAAAATATCAACACAGGGCACCACCTGTGACCTCCGTCATGTCGAGGTTGCCACCTGAGACGTTGGTCACCACCTGCGGAGGTCTGTCCTGCAGACCCTGACTCAGCGATGGATGAATGAATGCACTCTCACACCCATTTCAGTGATTCAAGTGGGCTAGGGATGGTCGTTGGCTGCTTTCAGAGGGTGACTGCAGTCAATTGACCAAGACCCCCATCCCATCCTCACATTTTGTTCAGTAAAGATTTTATAACAGAGGTTCTAAGTCAGCAGGCTTGTGGATAATTAACATGGTTAAAAGAGTGGTTTTATGAATGATACTTTCTGGGGCCCAGAGTAAACACTATTAATGGGTAATTCTGCTTTGCCCTCCCCCTGAGAGGACCATCCAGCGCAAAGTTTCCATGAGCAAACAGAGTAGAGACTACAGGATGTGGGGTAGACAGACTTCACTGGGGAAGCTGGTTATCATAAGTCTCTGTCTTTCCCTATGCAAATATAATTGAGCTGGCTGCCTTCAGCCCGTCCCAATAAAACCTTTTGGCCTTCCAAAAGAGACTATAATCTATAACTTTCCCTAAGATTTTTCTAATATTTTGCCAGCCACCCCGAGTGAATCTCAACATTAATGTAAGTGCAGTGAGGTATATGCATAGTACATCACAATTGTATGCTGGCACATAAAATCTAGTGATCTCAGGGTGAGGGGAATACAAGTAGTTTTTATTTTCTTGATTTTCTTCACCCTTATTACATTTTTTTCTATAATGAACATTCTTTTATCAAAATGGAAAACAAAAGACATTCAATGAAAAGGAGCATGTCCCAGCAGGCAGGGTGAATATGGGGAGGTGACACCCAGCACTCACAGGCAGCATTTAGTTCACCCGAGTGCCCAGGGCTCTGGCTCCTGAGCTGCTGTGCAGAGAGGCAGGCTCTGGTTACAAGGAGAGAGACTGGCAGGGCCCAGTCACAGGAATTAAAGGTCAGGGACAAAGTCCAGAGAAACAAGCGGGGCTCAATGGAGAGGTTCCAGCCTCAGAAATGTCAGCATCATTCCAGGTGGGGCCTAGCCAGGCTGAGTGTCTTTTGACACAAAGTCTCATAGGACTGGGTGAAGAAAAATGATTAATTGCCAAGGCCAGGTGGGATCAAGGTTCTTACATTCTTGCTTTCTGAGGCTCAGAGGCAAGCTCAAAGTTGAGCCTCCAGCTACAAGTGACGGGGTTAAATGAATATTCCAGTGACTTAAGTGCAAACCCCAAAATGTTTCAAGATTTGGAAACTCTTTGTATCATCTACAGTAAGATTGGAATTCTATCCTTGTGCTCCGAACTGCAGTCTTTGGACAGTGTGAACAGGAGGGAATCCAAGAGGTTATCGTGTTTTCTTTCAACAGCCTATCCCTGGGTTCTGGCAGTGGGCAGGGCTGTCTGTCTGTCTGTTGGCCTACCTATATATGTTCCTTAGGTACATGTTAGTGATCAGATTGAATATATTGAAGGATATTTGTGATAGACACATAAGTTGTAAAACATTGTAATAAATGAATATACATGAACCTATCATCCAATCAGGACTGATACGGTCACTCCTCCCCTACCCCGTCCTGCTGCCTGCCAGAAGCAGGCATGGTCCTGAATTGTGTGCCCCTCATTCATTTGCTTTTCAGAAAAACCTCACTTATATTTAAATGAAATATGAGTATTCATACATTTAAGCAAAATCTAAATATTTATATTTAAAGGAAATCTAAATATTTATCTAAAGAAGGTATAAATCTTTATATATTCAAACAAAATATAGTTATATATTTAAACAAAGTATGAATATTTATATATTTAAATTGCATGTATATGTATCCCTAAATAAAGTTTTTGTTTTTGAGGCATATAAAAACGGTACCATATTTGCGTACTCTTCTAGGACTAGCGCATCTTAACATTTTTAAAAACATTTTTAAAAAAGATCACTTGTGTTGCTGTATATAGCTATAGTTCATGCATTTTTTGTGGTTGTGCAATATTCCATCACGTGACTGAATCACAACTTATTTATCTGCTGTTTTTTCACTGAACGTGGATTTTTTTTTTCCCATGGTGCCCACTGTTTTTGTTTCTGAGTTTACTATATGGCAGTACAAATGGTCATTTAAAGGAAAAAGGTAAATGCCTAATACATAAAGTGAACAGTTTCCAAAGCCAGAATATGGTATATTTGAAAGATTGTGTAAAATCTATACCAGTGCATGGGTTGTGACACCTAGCATGGAAATATTCTTGCGAGTTCTTGAGAGGTTTTTCTGAGTCTTTAGTCTGTGCATGCTCAGCTGTGTTCTAGGTCTGGCTGCCACTAGAGGGGGTGTCTGTTTCAGAGACGCTAAGAATAGTTTGGCTACTGCAGAAACCCAGCTGCCTGGCTCCAAAGTGTGACTAGAACCTACACATTTCAGCAGGGCAAAAACATTAGTATTGTTCTAGTTACAAGAAGAAAGTCCAATGAAAGGTTACTTCTGAACCTGTATCTGTGTGGGCAGGTATGCATGGATACTCATGTTTTAGAGTAGTAGGGAGAATGAAAAAAATTAACAGGGACTAACTAAGAGAAATGATTGAAGGATGGATCGATGGAGAATATGAAAGAGAAAGTGTGGGTGGGCAGGAAATTCACAAATAAATGACATCAATCAATGACAAATGGTTGTGCTTTTTAGTTGACAAACAAGCTAAGGATCTGTGAGGTCTCTGAGAATTAAATGGTACTTTGAGTTCATGACCCTTTTACTGCTTGTTTCTATTCACTGTCTTATATAAAATCTAAAAGTCTTTCCTTCTTCCCTCCTTGCTCTTTGACTTAATCCTTTGACTTAGTATTTTCCTTTTCTTGAGGACTCTAAATAACCTTGAATTGTGAATCCTAGAAAATAGCTTAATTTGCAAGTGATTGTGTAGAAAGAGGGGGATATTAGTGAGTTGTAGGCTCCCAGGCATAAATTGACCTGTTAAATATTGAGGGCAAAGGTTCCTGCTTGTTGGAAGAGTGTACAAGAGCAGTGGCTGCCAAAGTATGTCTTCCATACCATTGTGTGTTTGGGCAGGCTGAATAATCCCATCCCCACCAAAGAAGTCCGTCCCGTAACTTAGAAACTGAATATGCGACCTTGGATGGCAAGAGGGACTTTGCAGATGGGATTGAGGATCTTGAGATGGGTGGATGATCCTGGAGTATCCAGGTGGCCCCATGTCATCACAAAGGTTCTTTTAAGAAGGAGGCAGGTCAAAGAGAGACAATGTGAGGCTGCAGGCTGTGACTGTGGAGCAAGGGACCACAAGTCAAGGAAAACAGGTAGCCTCTAGAAGCTGGAAGAAGCCAAGAGACACCATCTCCCCCAGAGCCTCTGGAAGGAATACATTCCAGCAGACCCAGATTAGAGTCTGGCCACCAGAACTGTAAGATGATGAATTTTTGTGGTTTTCAGACACTAAATTTGTAATTGGTTGCAGCAGGAACAGGAAACTAATCTAGCATTTGTCATGATGTGAAAGAACCAGCTTTGATTTGGAAACGTAGAAGGCAGGAGGGTCTGATCTGCCACAAGGGGGCAGAGTTATGTCTGGGGGACAGGTGGACTGGGAAGACGATGGGTGTGGATCATCATCCGTAAATCTCTATTGGAAAATTGAAGATAGCGTTAAGTAACTGCAAATGCTGGAATAGCAGCTGGGGAAGTTGAATTCTAGGCACCATCAGTACCTCCAACATTGCTTCTAAGGGAGGAACCCAAGAATGTGCCCTTTATTTGACATTTAAGTCATATTTCCTTTAACACTTTTTTTTTTTTTAATTTTAAAGAGGAGGGAATATGAGGGAAGGAAGAAAGTTGACATTACTATTTAGAGGTATTTGGTAGAAAGAGGAAAAGGTACATGGTGTAGTATCCTCACTGGGTATATTGCATTATTACTCACGTGCTGTTTATTAGTTCTTCTGAAGGCTATTCTTACTTGTGCCTGTTTTTAATACCTGAACAACTGGGAGAGAGAACTTATAATCCTGCAGTCATTTGGCTTGTATTCTTGGAGAGTATTTTTAAACTATAACATTCAGAGCCATCTCATGTCACTTTAAAGACCAAGAAGTACTTTCACTATTTACTTCTCCTGGACTACAGACTTCAGATTTTGAATAATATTTTCACTAACACAGAAAATATTTTTTCTAGATTGTTTTTTATGTTTTCCTTATTTTTGGGGGGTCAGTTATTACAGTCTTTAGTAAAATGAGTGATATTTTCAATCATGAGTCAGGAGTCATCTGCTGTGGAATAAAAACTGAATTCCATAGCTTATTAAGCTGAACATCCTCAAGTCAGAACTGCTGTTTATGTGGAGTAAATTGCACATTTAAATACTTTTCCCCCCTGAGGCTAAGTTTGGATGAAATCATCTTGCTTCCAAGGGCTTTTAATGGATGTATCATGCTTGGAATATATAATGAAGACCCAGTAATTGAGAGAATGTCTAAATGGAACAGAAACTTGTATTTTTAAATTGAAAAATGGGTCTGAAACTGATCTAGGGGTTCAAAGTAGGACTATCCCAAGTTTTCATTAAACAGAAGTAGAAAAGCCTGCCCTTCTCCACGGTTTTACTTATGTTAATATATGAGCGGTTCAACGAATACATAGGTGATTGAGATGGACCATTTCTACTTCCCTAATGGAAGTGGGTGGGGAGTGACCCTGGTTTGAGGGGTTAGTTTATGCTCTTTGTGGAGGGCACTTGGAAAGTTAGTTAGACATTGCTTATAAATTTGTCTTGTTCTTTGATCAAGACATGACAGTCTTCCAGTAGTGAAGGAATACAGAGCTTGTAGGAAGTGAATTTCCTCAACATGGTTAGAATATGGGATTGATAAAATAATCAATATGAGGAAAGTAGGTAAATTCAAGAGAAAGCTTTTCCTCTAAATACTGCCAGCTGATTTCTGGAATAGGAAAAAAGGTCTTCTCTGGTAAGCAAGTCATTCTGAGAAATAGGGGGAGACCAGTGAAAAGACGATGAGGCTGTTTGGACAAGGTTTTCAGTTCAGCTACTATGTCAGTAGCACTGTTGGTCCCAGCACCTAGATTTTGCATGGCCTCTTGGCCTGGGATTCTCTTTATTTCAGTTTGCTCAGGCAGCTCTAACAGAATACCATAGATTGGGAGGCTTAAATGACAGATATTTATTTCTCACAGTTCTGGAGGCTGAGAGTCTGAGATCAGGGTGTCAGCATGGCTGGGTTCTTGGTAAGGGCTTTTCCCTCTTCCTGATTTACAGAGAGTGCTCTGGTCTCTTCATCCCTTTATAAGGGCAGCGATCTGATCATGGGGGGGTCCCCTCTTTATGGTCTCTCCAAACCCACCTTCCTATCAAAGGCCCCACCTCTACATACCATCACATTCTGAGTTGGGACTTTTCTGTGCTTTCAATGTCCCCTCCCAAACTCATGTCGAAATTTCACTGCCAATGTAATGGTATTGGGAGATGGAGCCCTTAAGAGGTAGTTAGGTCCTGAGGGCTCTGCCCTCATGAGTGGATTAATGCTGTTTTTGCAGGAGGGGATTCCTGATAGAAGGAGAAGTTGGCCCCCATTTCTTCTGCTTCATGTACTTGCGTGCCATTTGATGCCTTTCTGTCATGAAATGGTGCCACAAGAAGACCCTCACTTGAGGTGGCCCCTCAGTTTTGGATTTCCCAGCCTCTAAAACCATGAGCCAAATAAATCTCTCTTCTTTATAAATGAACCAGTCTGTGATATTCTGTTATAGCAGCAGAAAATTGGTTAAGATATGTTTACCATATGAATTTTTTGGGAGGACACAAACATTTATACCATAGCACTCTTCTTTTCTGCCTGCCCCATTTCGTCCTTTTGAATTTAATCATGAGGGTAAGTAGAGAGATTTAACTGGCTTGCTGCAATTCATACAAATGCAGAATTAGAGAGCTGGGTGAAGCTATGCACAATCCAAGCTGCAGGAAGGGTCATGATGAAACAAAACTATGAAGAGAATCCACCTGTACTTAGGTTCCTGGAGAAGGGATTATTCCAAAATTTTTTTTGGTTAAGTAATTCGAGAGTCACATGACTTCCTTAAATAAAAAAGAAAATGTTCTAATTTAGACAACCCCCCGCCCCCACTGCTTATTACCATTGAGTGCTGGGGCCCTTGAATGCAAGGGTTGTTGTAGAAACTTTGGTTCGGGCCACAGAGGACTAAAACCAGATTAATAATGAATACATTAATAATGAATACATTAATAATGAATACATTATGACCCCTCATTTGTTGTCCTTTTCTTTTTATTGCATAAGGACTGAGTATGGCTGGGTGTGGCTGGGTTATAACATACAAGCATAAAATCTCAGTGTCATACAATGCACATTTATTTCTTGCTTATGTTTCTGTGAAGCAACTGGGTTTAGCCTGGACTTGGCGTTAAGATTTGGGTTGCCAAAGGATTGTAAATCATTCTATTATAAAGATACATGTACATGTATGTTCATTGTGGCACTGTTTACAATAACAACCAAATGTCCATCAATGATAGACTGGATAAAGAAAATGTGGCACATATAC
Source organism: Plecturocebus donacophilus (assembly GCA_004027715.1). Taxonomy (NCBI): domain Eukaryota; kingdom Metazoa; phylum Chordata; class Mammalia; order Primates; family Pitheciidae; genus Plecturocebus; species Plecturocebus donacophilus. The sequence goes on along the minus strand of PVKP010002495.1, from coordinate 28,941 downwards.
GCCATGGCATACTGTGCAGCCATAAAAAAGGATGAGTTCATGTCCTTCACAGGGTCATGGATAAATCTGGAAACCATCATTCTCAGCAAACTGACACAAGAACAGAAAACCAAATACCACACATTCTCATTCATAAGTGGGTGTTGAACAATGAGATCACATGGACACAGGGAGGGGAACATCGTGCAGTGGGGTCTGTCGAGGGGTGGGGTACTAGGGGAGGTATAGCAGGGGGTGGGGAGATTGGGAAGGGATAATATTAGGAGAAATACCTAATGTAGGTGATGGGGGGATGGAGGCAGCAAACCACCATGGTATGTTTATACCTGTGTAACAATCCTGCAAGATCTGCACGTGTACTCCAGAACTTAAACTAAAAAAAAAAAAAAAAAGATTTGGGTTGCATCCAAGCTTACTCCACAGTCTTGTAGCCTCACTGGACCAGAGGCTACTTAAAGTGTGTTACTCTCATGGACAAAGGCAGGAGGGGCACAAGAGCACACACCCAGTAACTCAGGCACATTTCACACCTCTGCCTGCTGGTATCCAGGAGGCCTAAACAAGTTACATGGTCAAGTCCGACGCCAAGAAGGAAAAAATACCTTTGGCCACACAAGGCCATGGCGAGGTATGGACGTATAACACTATTATAAGAGAGTAAAGAATTGAGTCTTATAATTTAATCTGATATTAATTTTTTTTTACATTATTAGGAATTCTTTTCATAGAGTTATGTGTTTTTATTCTGTATTTAGTGTCTTTCAAAACTCTTTAGAATAGTTTCTGATGTGTAAATAGATATACATATTTATGTACTTACAGGATATAAGCTTATAAGTCTAATCTCCCCATTTATTTTTAAAGATGGCTGCTTTAAATACCCTTTTTAACCCTCAGTGTTTTGTAGGTGTTGCTTGAATTTTTTTTAACCATAATTGTTAGTTTTATCCAGCATTAATTTCAAGGAATATACTCAATACCTGATTATTTCTCCCTCTTTCAAAACCAGAACAATTTTACCCACTAATAATGTCAGATTATAAAATTATTGGGAAATGTGACATTAAAATGGTATATGTGTGTGTGCTCACATTACAGAGCTAAAGGGCTTTGTGAAGCCTGCTGTTATATGACTCTGAACACATTGTGTACCTTTATATTTATAGAAGGGCCTCATTGTACACATTGAAAAGAGAACTTGGAAGAATCAGATATATTCTTTGGCAAAATCTTACACTTATTTCTGCAGCCTAAATTAATGCTATTGAAACATAAGTTACTTATTTTTGGGTCGTAAATTAAATTCCTATTGTTGCTAACACTCTTGGTTTCCAACAAAATTTGAGAGAGCCAACAGTTGTGGGCTCTGCAGGAAGATGGTTGAAAGGGAGTGTGGAATGTGTTGTTTTTATTTGGAAGAAACCAAATACCCCTGTTTTCTGTTCAAGAGTTGATTAGTCATCTGTGTTTTCCCCGGATAAAATATCTCTTATCTTGGGCCTGATTCTGAAATTCTCCCCTTGAATTTCTTGTGATATTTGTAATGGTATGAAACACTTTGGTTGTGAATAGAGAAAGGAGGTGACACTTTCCACAGTCACCCCATTGGTCTCTGACAGAGCTGTTTTAGATTCCTGCTTAAAATTTGGGGCCACCCTCCCTGTAGGTGTCTTGAGCTGTAGATGTCTACCATTTATTAAACACCTGCTCTGCCTAAGGCAGAACCCCACCAGACCTGTAGCATGGTTCCTCACATTGTGTCAAGATTTTGTTGTATTTCCCTTGATGTCGGAACATGGGGATAAGGTCTCTGATATCAGAGAGGTGGTAGAAATAACGAGAGAGTTGTACATAGTTGGGCTTTGAAGCTGTTGAATTCACCTTTAAAGTAATTCAAAGAGATTCTGTTGCTATTTGCTCTACATAAAGAGAGAGTCTGTGCCACCAGAATAAAAATAGCTGTAAGCATTACATCATCAGAAAAAGTTTTCATTGGCACATCAGGCCATGAAGGGAACAAGTCCATGGTTATATTTAGATCGATTTCTGTTTTGCTCATTGAAATGATGATTTTAAGACAAAGCAAGAAAAAAGGAAGGAAGGGAGGGATGACTGAAAAAGGCCACCACCTTTATTTTGCACACACTTATTAATATTTCAAAATTGGAATCTGGCACTAATTTTCATTTGTATTGAAGCAGCACCCTATTTTATTCCTGTTTTCTAACCACCTGTTATAAGTATAGTGTCTCCTATTTACACTATCAAAACATCTTTGGGCAACATGTTACTTCTAATGACTTACTCTTTTCTAAAGTTATATCTCAAGAATATAAAATTTTGGCCAAGTGCATTGACTCATGCCTGTAATCCCAGTACTTTGGGAGGCCAAGGCAGGAGGATAGCTTGAGGCCAGGAGTCTGAGACCAGCCTGGGCAACATAGCAAGGCCATGTCTCTACAAAAATGAAAAATTAGCCAGGCATGGTGGTGCACGTCTGTGGTTCCAGCAGCTTGGGAAGCTGAGGTGGGAGGATGACTCGAGCCCAGGGGTTTGAGGCTGCAGTGAGCTGTGTTCATGTTAGTATACTCCAGATGAGCAACAGAGAGAGACTCTGTGTAAGAAAAAAAAGAGAGAATATAAAATTTCAAGATTTGTGCAGTGGAAAAACGAAGACACCAAAGGAAATTGTTTTCTTTTTCATGTTTGTTTCTTTCTTGGAATTTCAATCATTGTATCTTACTGCTTTGCTTTTTATGACCTGTGCAGGTATAAAATTGGGATTCTCTCACGGAAGGCAAAAGGGTTTAGCTCACATCTGCACAGCCTGCTGCTGCTTGTGGTAACCCAGCACTGCCTCCCGTCCAGCCTGCCTTCTCCAGCCCTGGAGTGACTGTGCTCAGTGCCCCAGAGGAGGAGCCTCCTGGACAGGTGGAACTGTGGCTCTGAGGGACCAATTTACCCTTTTTTTCTGGGGAAGCTTCTGTGCTAACAACAGACAGAAACCCCCTCGGTCTAGCATAAATAAAGGAAGAATTATTTGGACTTGCGGCATCTTATGGAAGCTGAGAGAAGGAAATGCTAGGAATAGGAACCAAGACATTCCTGGGAACAGAAGCAACTCAAAGCCTCCCAGGAATCAAAGGAAGCTGACAGGGAGCTGGGAGTCAAGTGAGGAGCACCCAGGGAAGGGAGGATAGTGGACGATGATGCTGTTGAGGATGATAACCTGTGAATTAACTGTCCTCTCAGTGCTTCATATTTTCCAGGCACTGTGCTGAATGCTTTCTGTGTATCAACTAATTTGTCCCCAAGACAATTCCATGAGGCAGAAATTAGCAGCCCCCTTTCAAAGACAAGGACACCAAAGCTTTCTTAAGGGACTTGGCCAGACTGATGGGTTTCACTCCTGTCTGTCTCCTTCTAACACCAGTGGGCTTCACCTCAGCATCCTACTGTATCCCATATCAAACAGTACATCTCTTACCCCAGTACATAGCTTCTTAGACAGCATTTAGGAAAATAAAGCTATGGTTAGGAATTTCAAACAAGAATTTTAAAATGTTTTCATCACATTGCAAGAACGGGGAGCAAGCAGAACATTGGTATCCTCAGTGTTTGAGGACTGGATCTGGCAGAGCTCGTCAGGGGACCCGAGCTGGAAGTAGCCCCAATTCCCAGGACTCTCCACATACTGGAGAGGCAAGCTGTGCTTTTGCAACTGAAATGTGTGGCTTTGCTGTTGTTAAAAGATTATTTTTAATTGATTTGAAGCATACTTTCCTCACAAAAAATAAGGCTGTGTTTTTAGTAAAATATGTTTTCATATGTTGTCATGTAAGCTAATTGTTTTCTTGGCATATATTTTCTTCCTACTTGTAAAAGAGTGAAACCTTGGGAGATAATGTGGCCCCCATGGAAGAAACTCTGGAGTCTGAGCAAACCAGTTCAGCATTCTAGGCCTCATTTTGCTTATTGGCTAAAACAAAGTGAGCAGGCTTATTATAAAGCTGTGGTCATCAAGACAGTGCAGTAAATAGATCAGTGGAACAAAGTAGAGAGTCCAGAAATAGACACATGCATGCTTGACAACTCATTTCCAACAAAGGTTCAAAGGCAGCTCATTGGTAAGAGGATGGATTACCTTTCTAACTAATAGTGCTGGGAAGATTAAATACCCATATGCAAGAATATGAACTTTGATCTGCCTCTTGTACCACATACAGAAACTAACTCAAAAAGGAACATGGGCCTAAATGTAAACCTAAATCCATAAACTCCTAGAAGAAAATACAGCAGAAAGTCTTCGTAACTCCAGGTGAGGGAAAGATTTCTTAGATACATACGATATTACTGGAATGATCCACAGAAGAAAAATTTGACAGATTGGACTTGATCGAGATGAAAAACCTTTGCTCTTTAACCGACATAACTAAAGGAATGAAAAGTCAAGGCATAGACTGAGAGAAAATATTTGCGAATCATATATCTGATAAAAGACTTTTGTCCAGAATGTATAAAGAACTATTAAAACTTAGCAATAGGCCGGGCGCGGTGGCTCACGCCTGTAATCCCAGCACTTTGGGAGGCCAAGGCAGGTGGACCACCTGAGATCAGGAGTTCAAGACCAGCCTGGCTGACATGGGGAAACCCCGTCTCTACCAAAAATACAAAAATTAGCCGGGCGTGGTGGCAGGTGCCTGTAATCCCAGCTACTCAGGGGACTGAGGCAGGAGAATTGCTTGAACCCAGGAGGCAGAGGTTGCAGTGAGCTGAGATCGCACAACGGCACTCCAGCCGGGGCGACAAGAACGAGCCTTCATCTCAAAAACAAAACTTGGCAATAAGCAAACCCGTAAAATGTCCAGGAGATTTAAGCAGGCACTTCAACAAAGAAAATAAGCACATGAAAAGATGTTCAACATCATTAGTCAGTAAAGTGGCAAATTATAACCACAATGAGACACCACTTTGCCCATTTGAATGGACAAAATGGAAAAGACTGGCCATACCAGGTGTTACTGAGGCTGTGGAGTGATTGGAACTCTTCTTTTATATTGCTGGAGAGAATGAATATCAAATGTTACAACCATTTTCTCAAACAGTTTGGCAGTTTTGTTTTTCTTTTGAGATGCTGTCTCACTCTGTCACCCAGGCTGGAGTGCAATGGCGCAATCTCAGCTCACTGCAACCTCTACCTCCTGGGTCCAAGTGATTCTCCTGCCTCAGCCTCCCGAGTAGCTGGGATCACAGGTGTGCACCATCACAACCAGATAATTTTTGTATTTTTAGTAGAGATGGGGTTTCACCATGTTGGCCAGGCTGGTCTTGAACTCCTGACCTCAAGTGATCAGCCTGCCTCGGCCTCCCAAAGTGCTGGGATTACAGGCGTGAGCCATCTTGCCTGGCCCAGTTTTGCAGTTTTTAAAAAAAGATAAATACACAACTACCATGTGATTCAACAACTTCCTCTCTTAGATATTTAGCTAAGAGAAATGAAAACACATGTCCACATGTAAATGTTCACAGCAGCTTTATCTGTAATAGCCAAAACTATCTGTCAGCAGGTGTGAGTGCATAAATTGTGGTATATCCTTATGGTAGAATACTGCTCAACAATAAAAGTGAATGAATTATTGATAGAAGTCAAATAACCTGAGAGTATTTCAAGATAATTATGCTGGATTAAAGAAGTCAGACAAAAAAGAGTACATCCTGTATGATTCCATTTGTATGAAATTCAAAAAATGCAAAGCAATCTACAGTGACAAAGCAGACCAATTTTTGTATTGGAAGGGGTGGAGTGGTACAGGGAGGCATTAAAAGGGGTACCAGAAAATGACAGCAGGTGATGGTGGTGTTGATTCTATTGATTTTGGTGCTGGATTCACGGCTGTATGCCTATGTCAAAAGTGATCAAATGTTAAACCTTATGCACAGTTTATTGTAGATCAGTTATACATCAATAAAACTGTTTAAAATAAAAGCAGGTCCAGCAATAAGCACTAATACGTGAAGGAAAGCCCCATAGAGGTAGTGGCCATTCTGTTAAGAAGTCAGCAGGTGTTTCATGGAACTGTCTGTAGCTAATTCCAGAGCTCGTTCTGACATCTTCATATTGCTGAGACATCCCTATCACATGAGCTGTGTGGCATGTGTTTCTTTTAGTGAAACCGATTAAAGAGCCCTTTGACTTTTGAGAGTAATGCATTACATTTATTTTTTTTCCTTAAGGATGCCGTATAGATTCCTAGTACACGGGTGGACAAGTGTAGACCCGGATTATGAGCTGTGTTTACTTAGGGGATGGCTCTGGGGTGCATTGTGTGTATGTCATAAAAACAGAGACTGCGGGGGTGTTGTTGGCTGGAGGAGAACGGGTCTATGGCTATCTTGTGTTTTTCAAAAGCTCTGTCACCTGCCACTGCTGTATACAGCTGAGCAAATGACACATATACATGCTGTAACCTCCCCACAGCTGAGAAATTTCAGGCAGAAATGAGGTGGGGGTTTTGTTTTTGTTTGTTTTTCCCTAGAAAACCCCACCATTAAAGCTCCTGCCTTTACTAATCTGTGGTGACAGAGAGCAGTGGTGGCCTGTGACTGCTGAGGGGCCTGAGAGGAGGAGGGTGAGTGGGTGTATTTACAGTGGCTGTTGCAAATGTTCTGTATCTTATTTGTGGTGTTGGCTTTAAGGGTATAAACATCTTTCAAAACTCACCAACTTTCCTGCTTTCAATGTAGATAGATTCTTCTCTATCACATTTGCCAAAATAAAGTTATTTTTCATACTTTGTGCCTTTCCGCTCTCAGCCTTAGAACGTAGTGGCCCCTGAACACAAGTATTAATAAAATAATCACATCACTGCCTCCCTGTGTAATTTCTCTTAGGAAACAAGATTAAAACCTCTCGTTTAGTTGTTTCAACCATAGATGTAGAGATTAGTTTTTTTATTTTTATTTTTTTTTTGAGATGGAGTCTTGCTCTTATTGTGCAGGCTGGAGTGCAGCAGCACGATCTTGACTCACTGCAACCTCCACCTCCTGGATTTGAGTGATTCTCCTGCCCTCAGCCTCCTGAATAGCTGGGATTACAGGTGCCCACCACCACACCCAGCTACTTTTTGTACTGTTAGTAGAGACAGCGTTTTGCCATGTTGTCCAGGCTGATCTCCAACTCCTGACCTCAGGTGATCCATCCATCTCGACCTCCCAAAGTGCTGGGATTACAGGTGTGAGCCACCATGCCCAGCCTGAGATTCGTTTTTGTTTTTAAACCTGTATGTTATTTCTTTCTATCTGTATTTCTAACAGAAAAAAAAAAAAAAAAAAAAAGTGAAGTTGAGGCAGTTTGTTTTAGTGGATTGTCTTAGTCCATTTGGGCTGCAGTAACAAAATACCTTAGACTCGGTAATTTACGAACAATGGAAATTTGTTGCTCACAGTTCTGGAGGCTGGGAAATCCAAGATCAAGGCACTGACAGAGTCAGTGTCTGGTGGGGGCTCCTTTCTCACAGATGGTGCCTTCTTGCTGTGTCCTCACATGGAGGAAGGGACTAGGAAGTCCCTTCAACCTCTTTTTAGAAGAACTCTGATCCCACACTTGTGGGTTCCACCCTCATGATTGAATCACCTCCCCAGAGACCCTGTCTTTTGATGCTATCACATTGGATATTCAGTTATAACATATGAATTTTGGAGGGACACAAACATTCACACCATAGCACTAATTACATATGACAGAAAATGTGATTATTTGTGTGTCTCCTGAAATGAGTAAGCTCTGGGGCAGTGCCGTGACCGAGGTGGGATCCTTCTGGAATCTCTCAAGCATAGTGATGGTGCTGGTGCATAAGTACTGGTTTACTTGTCAGCTGACTGAATCCATGCTTTTCTCCCCTCCAGTTGGCCTGAATAACCCATTAGACAACAATTCTACTCTCCAATCCACATGGTTTATATAGACACAGTGGAAAAGATGCGTGGTAGAAGTTGGCCAGTCACTGAGCATGTCTTCATGATACGTCTCACCATTTCCTCTTTTTGTTGCCTTTGGTGCTCAGGTCCTTGGGAGGCCTGTGGCTGGTGGGAGGAAGACCTGACATTTCCTGTTTAGTTCTTCTGGGGATAGGTGAGCTAAATGCATGCGGAGCGCCAGCACCCGTGTTAGGATGGAATAGACACAGTGTTCTCTTGCTCCTTCCTGTCCCTTTTATAATCATCTGTTCATTCCAAATTACTCATTAACAAGTCTACATCTTTCCCAGATTTGATGTTCTTACAGTGGTGAAGTGAATTATTCACTGGTATGCGCATGAATTTTCAGAATCAGAGAGCTTGAGATTCTCAAAGATCCTCTCTGTAATAATTGAATTCATGGTGGAAAGGAATCCCTTACTTAGCCCTGCCCTGTATTTGCAGAAGGTGAGTATTCCTGTGTGACATTAGCCAACTCATCACTATCAGTTATTGACTTTATCAGTGATTCTGCTTAATAAACAAGGCTAATAAGGAGAATTGATTTGCTGTTAAATAATTTACAAGTCCTTCAACTGTATCAATAGGATAGAGATCATTGCCATTGGAAATACAACAGCTGTGTAAAAGCCTGTTTTATTGGTAGTTTTTAGTTGGGGGAATCCAGGCTTGGATTAAGAAACTCACTTTGGGCTGAGCGTAGTGGCTAACACCTGTAATCCCAGCACTTTGGGAGGCCAAGGCAGGCGGATCACCTAAGGTCAGCAGTTTGACGCTAGCCTGACCAACATGGTGAAACCCTGTCTCTACTAATAATACAAAAATTAGCTGGACATCGTGGCTGACGCCTATAATCCCAGCTATGTGGGAGGCTGAGGCAGGAGAATCACTTGAACCTGGGAGGCAGAAGTTGCAGTGAGTTGAGATTGCGCCATTGCACTCCAGCCTGGGCAACAAGAGTGAAACTCCATCTCAAGGAAAAAAAAAAAAATCACTTTGGAGTCCTAGATCTCCATTAAAACGGGTTCCGAAAGAACTGATTTTGACAAATCTACTCAGTGAATGTCTGTGTATTCCTATCAGTAGCCAAACCCTTGGTCCTAACCAGAAAGCACTCAAGCATATAAATAAGATCATGGCAAGCTTTACATTTTAGAAGATTATTTGAACACGCACTTCCTTCAGGAGGAATTCTTATCTATTCACTTAAAAATGTCATTTCCATTTTCTACACCGAGGCAATATTTAAAAAGAAAAGTTATTTTAAAACATGTCATTCAATTCAGTTACATTTGATAAGTACAGAATTGGGTCCCAGCATTATTTGACATCTAAACATCTGATGAATAAGCTACTCATTAATTTTTGACAGTTTCTCAAAACATGTTCAAGGCAAGTCAAGGAAGTGATGACAGTGTCTCCTGACAGATGCATGAGATCTGCCCTTAGCAATAGTGAAGTCACATCAGGACCCTGGTACCAGGACAGCTGGCTTCCCTGGTGGTTGATTGGATAGGGCCGGGAGGCTCAGGTGCAGCAGCAAGCATGGGCAGCGTGTGGGGGGAGCCGGGCCGGAGGAGAGTGCCAAGCAGGAGGTGATGGGGCTGCGCAGGGTGGGGTCAGGGGCTGCATTTTGACCTTTCCTTGTCTCCTGGCTCGCCCGGACCGACGGGCCCCAGATTACGAAACATGTTCTGGAAATTATTTCCAGAGGGCACACGTTCCTCTGGTGACAGCTTATTTCTGGATTCCTGATGCAGATGCCTGGACTCTGATGACATTCAGGGGTGTGTTCTATGGCCCATCATCTGATTAGTCACTGAATTCTAAGGACTTTCCCTGCTGGCTTCGGGTCAGAGCACATGAGTGAAGAAGCAAAATAACTTGTTTATTTCCCCCAGGCTCATCTGAACAGGCCATAAAGGCAGGCCCTCCTTCCTCCCTCCGGTGCCCCCCTTCATGGATGTACCTTACCATCTGGAAATGGAACACTCTGGCCCTTCATAGGGAAATGGTCTCTAAGCAGAGCTCTTAGAGGCGCCTTATACCGATGTTTGAGCTTTATGTCTGAAGAGACGACTTCAGTCACCTGAAAAATCTTGGAATACAGAGTGAATCTGTAAGAGATTCTGACAGCCCAACCCTACTTTTGCTTTTGTTCTTCTTGATGCCACGGTTATGTCTGTGACTCGACTGGCAAGGTACATGGTATCGGTAGGTCCCTGGTTGCATTGAGAAGCAGGGACTTCGTGGTTAAGTCAGTCTTGAGTTCAGATCTCTGTGCCTTTCTGCACTCATCTTTGAAATGGGTGTAGTAATAGAGGCATCCCCACAGAGCTTTGGGGAGGATTAAATGAGATCATGAATGTGTAGCATTTGATACAGTCTCCGACACATGGGATGCATTCCGCTCACTTTAGCGATCATCATTATTATCTGTTACCTTCATTTTGTTTGAGAAGTCAAAGAGCCCCTGATTTGAAGCTACTTCCATACTAAGAACAAGACTCCAAGGGGAGCCAGGAGTGAGCACTAATCCTGCAGCTGCCCAGAGCAGTCACATCACAGGCGCCTTTTGTCCAAAGCCATCTCTTCATTTTTCCCCCTGAGGTTGACCAGCTTGGTCTTCAGAGTCGGAGCCAGGCGCCATCTGCTCCCTGATTTAGCTGTGGCGGGTGGGGTGCGGTAGGGAGTTAGATTTCTGAGTCTCTTCCAAGACTGAAGGCTGCACTGCCGCTCTGGAAATCATAGTCTGATTGGGAACCCTGCTTGACTTAGCGTTTGACCTTGCAGACCTCATTTCTCTTCTTCAGGCCACAGTCAAATGAAGGGGCCGAGCTCAGCTGATTCTAAGTTCCTTCCCCCTCTAAAACTCTGTGATTCTGTGGCTATACTGGAGAGCTGAGAATTCCTGTACCAAGTGGGCTCTGTCTGCCTGATATTTGCTCCCAAAGCTGTCGCTGCATGCAGGCAGGGGTGCCACTGTTCACCTGTGGGTGAAGGGCACTGTGTCTGTGAATGGCAATGTGCTGCATGGCCAGAGCCTCTTTCTCCTGCCACCCCAACATCCATGCCTCACCTCATCCTTTTCTCTTTTTGGGTGGGGGCAGTCTTGCTGTGTCCCCAGGCTGGAGTGCAGTGGTGTGAACTTGACATACTGCAACCTCAGCCTCCTGGGTTCAAGCTGTTTTCATGCCTCAGTCTCCCGAGTAGCTGGGATTACAGGGGTGTACCATCACACCCAGATAATTTTTGTATTTTTAGTAGAGACAGGGTTTCACTGTGTTGGCCAGGCTGGCATTCTTTCCTTTAAAGAACTAACACCTTCGTTGGAATGGTGGCCAAATCCAAACATCACATACCACACACTCCCGGCACCCTGGCTTTCAGCTGCTGCAGATGTTTGCAGCTGGCAGCTGTGCTGAGCCTCAGAGGCACTCCAGGCAGCAGAGAGGAGTTATTCCCAGGGTCAGCTCTGAGCCTCACACCTGCGGTTTCAACCTAGTTCTCTTTCTAAACATGTACCTGGCCTGGGGCAAGTTACCCTCAAAGCCTCATTTCTCCACTTTTAATATATGAAAAATATAATTTAATTGGGAGGTTTTTAAAGCATAGAAAAATGTATCATGTGCTTGGCACGGGGCCTGGCCCTTGGTCAGCGCTCCGAGAACAGAGCAGCTCTTTGATTGCACAGCTGATGCACACAGACCCTTGTCCTGGTCAGGGAGAAGACAGGCAGGTCGGGATCTGCATGGGCAGGTTGGGAAGAGTAGAGAAGGGAATTTGCACTGGACCTTTCATGTGACCTCTCCGCCAATGGGAGCTCTTGACCTCCTGGGACTATGTTGATGTGAAGCATGATGAAGAGCTGCCCTCGGCCTTGGAGTATATCTTCCCCACTCAGAGAGCTCATCTCTGACAGCTCCCAAGCAAATTCATGTTGGAAAAACATCATTTTAATCTGCCAGAATGTTTCTGCAAGACAAGAGTCTCAGATCTCAGGCACCTGTTTACTTTGGTGCCATTGATATCTTGCACTGATTTTCAGTCTTTTGGCAAAAATGGTCCTACTCCATGATAATTTGTGATTTTTCCATTTGACACAATCTGACATATCTGTGGAGTTAGTGTTTCCTGTTGAATGGGATGAGGGAATAAATGTCAGCATGCTGAGCAAATGAAATGGGAGATGCATGTTTGTCCTGTGTCCTGGTGTCTTTTGGTGGCTCTTTGGGAGAGGAGTTAGAGTGTGTTGACACGTTGGCATGTCGGGGTCCAGGAGTGAACCAGGCTGACGATTCCTGCTTAGTGAGGTGACCCACTTTTGCTGACTAATGGTCCTGTCCCTCTCTTTGCCGCTGTGACTGATCAGATTCCTCATATTCGCAGACTTAAAGATGGGTTTTTATCGACACTGTCCAGCTTCAGAGCATTTTTGTGAGAGCTTCTCTCTGGGAATGAATCACTGTGGGCTTCCTGCTTTCAAGGACAGCTCTGGGAAGAGGCAAGATTCTTTCTTTGTAAAAGGTGGCCTGGAAATTCTGGTCAATCCTAGCATTTGGATGGTCCATGCCAAGCCAGAGAAGTAAAGTAGGTGGGAGTTTATGTCCTTCCTTCTTGGGGTGGGAATGGAGGTATTTCTAAGGAGATATTTCCAAGGAGATGAAAGGACCGGTCAGACTCTTGCTTTGTGTGTTACCGTGAGTGATTAGGTCAGGCAGGTACACGTGGCAAGTGTCTCCTCTGCCTGCCCAAGGCAGTGTGCATACAGTAGCTCAGCCCCCAGTTTGCAAAGGCAGCATGTGCGCAGTAGCTCCAGCTCCCACTTTATGAAGGCAGTGTGCACGCAGTACCTCCAGCTCCCACTCTGTGAAGGCAGTGTGCACGCAGTACTTCTAGCTCCCACTTTGCAAAGGCAGTGTGCACGCAATAGCTCCAGCTCCCACTTTGCAAAGGCAGTGTGCACGCAATAGCTCCAGCTCCCACTTTGCAAAGGCGGTGTGCACATAGTACTTCCAGCTCCCACTTTGCAAAGACGGTGTGCATGCAGTACCTCCAGCTCCTACTTTGCAAAGGCGGTGTGCACGCAGTACCTCCAGCTCCTACTTTGCAAAGGCGGTGTGCACGCAGTACCTTCAGCTGCTACTTTGCGAAGGCGGTGTGCACACAGTACTTCCAGCTCCCACTTTGCAAAGGCGGTGTGCACGCAGTACTTCCAGCTCCCACTTTGCAAATGCGGTGTGCACGCAGTAGCTCCAGCTCCTACTTTGCAAAGGCAGTATACATGCAGTACCTCCAGCTCCTACTTCGTGAAGGCGGTATGCACATAGTAGCTCCAGCTCCTACTTTGCGAAGGGCCCTCTTTGTACTTGGCATCCTGGAGATCAATGAGAGCACTCAGAGCTTGCAAGGATTGACCCCAACTGAACAGCCTGGGAGTAAGCCGACTGAAAATCTGTATATTTATAAAATATACAATATAAAATATAAATATCTTTGAGAGAGAGAAAAAAAGTGATATAAGCATTCTGGTTTGAAATCCACTTTATTCTTCACTTGTTTAATGTCCAACTTCTCCACCACCCTGCAAGCTCTATGATGCAGACAGCTTGTTTCTCTTATCCACCCCTGGACCTCTAGGGTCTACCTCTGTGCCTGAGACTTAATAAATGCTCAGTAAAAATGCTCGATGAATGAATGAATGAGTGATTTGGTTTCCATTAAAGAGGCCATTATTTACAGAAGAAGGAAAATGGCAGCAGAGACATTTCCTTTCAGAAGTTTGGCAGGGATGTATTGTCAATGAAGCAATCTCAGGCACTAAGTATAATTCTGAGGGGCCTTCTACTCTTAGCAGACTAATACGATAAAGGTGATGAGTCTCACATGGAAAGTGGCTAGTGAAAACTCAGAAAAGGAACATGGCAGCTGGCTGGGATTGAAGTGTGAATGTAGATATGAGTACAGAAATATCCGGGCTACCCCTTCTGATTCATTCACACATTATCACATGATGGCCTTGGCCTTGATAATGTCAGCTGAAATAAGCATGGTAATCTCTCCTCTCCACCCACGCTATACGTCCCCGTACTCTGGCAAGGCTGGATGAGTGTAGAGCCCTCCGCACTTTAGGACGATAACCTTGGGAGCACCCCATCTGGCCAGTGCACGCCGCTCTAGGCAGTGGGATGGGTAACTTGCATCTCAGTTCTCAGAGTACATGCAGACAATATGGTTCACACAGTCAAAGCCTTAGCTACTCTGAACATACTCTGATGTTAGGTTGGTTTGTTGGTTGTTTTTTAGTGACAGGGTCTCGCTGTGTCACCCAGGCTGGAGTACAGTGGCGTGACAATGGCTCCCCACTTGGCCTCCCAAAATGCTGGGGTTACAGGTGTGAGCCGCCATGCCTGGCCAAGTTTTTTGTTGTTGGTGGTGGTGAAATGTTCATAATTGTAAATTGTGGATGTGGGGAAAATGTGTTATTTTTTTGGTTTCTCAGACTTCTCGAAGGACTTTCTGATGAAGGAGAACTTTCTGACTTACAAGTCTATGCCTTTCCAAAGTAGAAGCTGAGCTCAGTCCCTCGCCTCTCTGGAAGCTGGAGTGTAGGCTCGTGACCTCACGCTCCACCAACCAGATGCATTCTCACTAGACCCTGCATTAGAAGCTGGCAATGAAAGAAGCAGGCTTAAAGGGATCCATTCTGGTGTGGTTGGTGATCGATACATCCCCTTTCCAAAATGGCAGTGGTGAAGGCTCTAGGCTGCCCAGCCATCTGGGGCTGTACCAGACACTTCTATTTGCCTTTCTGGTGGAGAAGTTCTGTGGTGTGATTTGGGTAACATTTATGACCCATTTGTGTTCTGGAAACAACGTGGCCACACTTTTGTTAATTTCTCTTCTACTTGAGCCAGCCACAGTCTTATTTGCCACCAGGAACCATGGTGGGTACTGTGGGTCATTCAGCTTCTAGAACCCATAGGGGTGTGAATTATCACCATAGTCACCCTGGGGTTCCCTTCGGGACCTCTGCTGGTTACTATAGAAGGTTATTTTTCAGTCCTGAGCATCACTTGAGAAAGGCTTAGGCCAGGAGACCGCTAAGTTTGTCTGCCTTTGGACATAGCTCCTTCCCACTTAAAATAGGGCATTTCTCCTGGGAGATAGGGAAGGATGGTGGTGGTCATTAGGCTCTTGGTCTAAGCAGTTAAGAGAATTTTAAACCATTAAGACTTTTAAGTTCATATTATCACTAAAGTACACATTTTAGTCCTTTGCAAATTCCATTCAGCTCTAAAATTTAGAACCCAAGAAAAGCATTTACCTAAAAAGGGGTTTCTTCAGATCTTTCTAAAGTGTCACATGTAACGAACTCGGGTAGTATATTATATAAATTCATGTTTGCCTCTGTGTTGAGATTTCCAATTTATTTTGTGGAATGAAATAACTCTTGTGAATTATCTGTCCTCAAAGTTGTCGTTGTTATTCTTTGACATTTCACCACAGTCTTTTATACGAGCTACATTATATGAGTTGGAATGGTTTATAAAAACAAATATAGTTAATAAACAGTGAAGGAACCTAGCTTGCTTTCCCACGATGGACTTACATTGTGTCCCTTAGACTTTAACTTCCTGTGAGGAATTAACGCAGTTATCTGACATGTACAGATAAATTGTGAAAATTTCTTCACAAATATGCAGATAATAGAGGCACACTTTGTCAAAATAAAAAGTGACATCTGGGTAATTGCTTTAATTTTTCTTTTCATTGTCTGCATGGAAAGCCAACACAATGTTAACAAAAAGGGCAAAAATAAACAGGAAAATGGTTTTTCGTTTTTGTTTTGAGACAGTCTCATTCTGTCACCCAGGCTGAAGTACAGTTGCATGATCTTGGCTTACTGCAACCTCCGCCTCCTGGGTTCAAGCGATTCTCCTGCCTCAGCCTTCTGAGTAGCTAGTGGTACATGACAGGCATGTCCCACCATGCCCAGCTAATTTTTGTACTTGAAGAGAGATGGGGTTTCACCATGTTGGTCAGCCTGGTCTCGAACTCCTGACCTCGTTATCCACTCGCTTGGCCTCCCAAAATGCTGGTATTATAGGCATGAGCCACTGTGCCCGGCCCAGGAAAACTTTCTTAACACTAGCAGCTAAGTTACGACGAGACTTCTAATGTTCTAAAAAACTGCACATCATACCCTCATCCTTTAAAGACTTCAGTGACAAGCTACTAAGATGTGATGTCATTGGGTCTCCACTGGATATCAGGAACTATTGTTTAATCTCAAACATGCCTTCCTGTGTCTATCAGTTAAGGAAGGTTTCTAAGGCCAAGGAGATAAATGGGTTCATTTCCATTTTCTCTCTCCCAGAAATCTATGCACCTTAACAGGGTGGACACAGCCATGTATGTCCTGACCCATGAGGGAAGCTCTCCCAGATCATACTGATGTAAAGGAACCTTGCAATTAGAGTCAGGGTACATAGAACAGAATTAGTTTGCTCACTGCATGTGTTGGGAAAGAGCAGTCAAACTCAAGGTTGGCCACTGCCTAATTTGTTAAAGGAATCTCCTGTTTGATGCTTGGTGAGTGGAACCTCCTGCTCCCCTCTGCTCTGCTCTGGCTAGCCATCCCCTTCTGAAGTCCTCAGATGTGCCATGCGTGTCTTGCTTCTGCCTGGAATTCTCCCCCACTCCAAGCCCAATGTATCCTTTAACATGGTGGAGGCACCCCTTCCCTGGGAGGCCTTTTCTGCCATCCCTCAGACCTCCAAGGCTGTCTGCTGTGCTCATTTTGTGGATTTCTGTTTCACTCTGTGCTTTCCCCCTTGTAATAGCCTGCATCACGTTGCTCTGTAATTGCTCGTTGATTTGTCTGTGCTCTTCACCATACTTAAGCTTGGTGATGACAGGGACCATTTCTAATCTTTGCCCTCCTGACACCTGGCCTGCAACTGGCAACAGTAAACAGTTGTTAAATACATCAGTCATTTCACCAAACTATGACATTAATAAACAGCTGTGATGAGTCTAGAACTGTGCTGTGAGCAATGAGTGATTCCAGAGAAGGAAAACATAGCCCTGACTCCACCATTTATGAGCTCTGTAACCTTGGGCCCTGACTCAGCCATTTATGAGCTTTGTAACCTTGGGCAAGGTACATACTTTGCCTCTGTCAACCTCAGTCTATTTATCTGTGATGTGGGATAAGAATACTTTCTTCAAGCCATTGGTAGCTTGATGGGGATAGCATTCAATCTATAAATTACCCTGGGAAATATGGCCATTTTTATGATGTTGATTCTTCCTAACCATAAGCATCGAATGTTTTTCCATCTGTTTGTGTCCTCTCTTACTTCCTTGAGCAGTGGTTTGTAGTTCTCCTTGAAGAGATCCTTCATATCCCTTGTTAGTTGTATTCCTAGGTATTTTATTCTCTTTGTAGCAGTTGTGAATGGGAGTTCACTCATGATCTGGCTCTCTGTCTTTTATCCATCATTCTCAGCAAACTGACACAAGAACAGGAAACCAAACACCATGTGTTCTCACTCATAAGTGGGTGTTGAACAATGGGAACACATGGACACAGGGAGGGGAGCATCACCCACCGGGGCCTGGCAGGTGGGAGGCTAGGGGAGGAATAGCAGGAGTGGGGAGATTAGGGAGGGATAGCATTAGGGAAAATACCTAATGTAGATGACAAGGCGGTGGATACAGCAAACCACCATGGCACGTGTACGCCTATGTAACAAATCTGCACGATCTGCACATGTACCCCAGAACTTAAAGTATAATAAATAAATAAATAAGCTTTCTTTAAGACATCATAAAGATTATATGAAACAATAACACAAATGGCTGAGTGAATAGTCAGCATACCTTAGCTACTGCTATTATTGTCTTTCCTCAAGGGACGAACTGGCCAGCAGAAGTGAGGGATTAAAATGAAAGAATAGGAGATCTAAGAAATGTTTCCTGCCTACCTCCCCTCCTCCTTCCTGCTTCTCCCCTTTTTCACTCATCCATTTCTTCCTTATGTTGAAATTCTGATGAAAGTCAGATAAAGGAAAGATCATTGTAACTGCAGAAAGCAACAAGGAAAATGTGTGATTAAATCTCCTCTGTTTCTTTGTTTTCTTTTTCTTTCTTTCTTTCTTATTTTTGAGATGATCTTGCTCTGTCTTCCAGGTTGGAGTGCGGTGGCTCACTGCAACCTCTGCCTCCCAGGTTCAAGCAGTTCTTTTACCTCAGCCTCCCAAGTAGCTGGGATTACAGGTGCACGACACGACAGCCAGCTAATTTTTGTATTTTTAGTAGAGATGGGGTTTTGCCATGTTGGCGAGGCTGGTCTCCCACTCTTAACCTTAGGTTATCCGCCCATCTTGGCCTCCCAAAGTGCTGGGATTACACACGTGAGCCACTGCACCTGGCCCTCGGGTGTTTTTTAAAAGCAGACACTTGAGTAAGACAGTTAGCATGCCAGGTACTGGTCTGTGTTTTGCATATGATTATATTCTCATCAGATCATCTGTTTAAGCCACTTGACACACAATAACAAATATATTAAATCTCCACAACCATTATATGATATATAATTATTATCTCCCTTTTACTGATCAGTAAACAAGCACAGAGAGGTTAAGTAACTTGCCTGAGATTAAACAGCCAGTAGGTGGTAGAGCCAGCATGAGCACCTAGGCAGATTGGCACCAGGGGTCACTTGGCAGAAATGCCCCTGGGAGCACAAGTATGTGCCCAGCATGGTGAGAGGACTTGACATCAGAAACGCTGCCCTGTAGTGCTTGGCTGTTCAGGCAAAGAGTTAGAATCACATAGGAAAGTGAATACAACTTGGAAACAGATGAGGCCTATAGCTAGGTTAGGTTCCCTGAAAGTGGACTATGAGATGGAGATGAGCATGCAAGGTGTTTATTGGGATAAATGTCTGGGAAGGAAGGAGCAGGCGGAAGAGGGAAGAAGCGAGAAATGGAGCTATGACATGGTCCTGGCCTCCTGTAATTGGGAGAACCATCGTTCAGTGATGTGGAGAGTAAAGGGTGCAGCTCTTTGGAAGCAGGTCAAGCTACATCAGGCTCTGCTTAGACTTCAATTGCTGCTCATTGAAACAGAGAAGAAAACGAATCTGATGACCACCATGCAGGATGAACCCAAATGGGAGAGCCTGAGCGTGGTACTTATGTATCAGAAGGGCACCTAGGGTTGAATGTCACTTTCTACCCCCATTCCATGTTGGGTTGGACTGACAAAACACACACTGGTGCAATTAAGGATGTAAAAAAATTAACCAAACCAGCTGATGTAGCTAAGGACTCAACTAAGGCTAAGCTTGCTGTTGAACAGTGATGCAAAATCACCCCGGCGAGTCTTTGGTGGGCTGGTGATCCTATGAAATCAGATGTTGACATGTGAAAACAGTGTTTCTGATTTGTTAAATTACCACATTAACAGCAAGTGCCGCTGGTTTGATTTGCACCTGATATGATAAGAAGCTAATTATATGACAGGACAACCCACGTGGCAGTGCAATTTCAGTCCTAGCAACACAATATTTATCTGGACAGCAAACAGTCAAGCTGCTCATTCAAGACGCAATCTTTTCCAGAGACTTAGCCAATGTGGTAAAAAACAACGTTCCCAGCTCCTCACACAGACACGCTCCAGGTCTAGGAAATAAACTATAACTTATTTTTTGGTCGATTTCTGATTTAGAAATGATTTACTGATGACCTTTTGTAATAAGAATTTTTATATTAAATAGTCTCAAGTAAAAATGTGTGATCAGTGATAGGCACCCAAATACAGAATCCCAGACTATTTGCGTTTGTAGATTTAGAAGAGAGAATCTTATACTTTATTTTTTATTTATAGGCTTTATTTGATTATAAAAGGGAATACATAGGTGGGGGAATTTTTGAAAATACTTAAGAATCATAGAGATAATCACTGTTACTCTTGGGGTATATAGTTCCTTCCAGATTTTGTTTGTTTGTTTTCCTTAGTTTTAAAATATGTAACTTATTCTTTTATAACTTGTATGTGTGTACATGTGGGTGTGCAAAATACGGCACTTGGAACATCATGGCCCACACTCATCTGTCTGCTTACTGTCTGTGGGTGCTTTGATGCCACAATAGTAGGATTGAGTATTTATGACAGGGACTGTATGGCCCACAAAGCTGAATGTAGCTCCTGTCTAGCCCTTTACAGAAAAGTTCTTCCATCCCGGTTTTAATATGTCAGACATTCCGTGGCATCAGATGTTCTTCAGAAATGTGCTTTGAAGGACTGCATAGCGTTCACGTGAGTGGATCCAAGTCATGTTGGACCTTACCTTCTCCCTTACTGCACACATCCCGTCCACTGGGAAACCCTCTTGGCTGTGTCTCCAGATGCGTCCTAGATTCCCCCAGCTCTCTCCTGGGACCTGGACCAGATCTCACCCCTCCCTGGCCCCCTAATCTTTCTCTTGTCCCTGAAGAGGCTGGTCCCCACGCCACCAGAGCTGACTCCTGTCCTAGGCAGGTGGGCCCAACACAAGGTGATCTTGAACCTGGGGTGACTGTCCCCTTTTCACTGCCAAGGTCCAGGGAAAGCTTGTGAACACCTTGACTATATAAGGCTTCCAGGAATATAAATTTAAAGAGTCATATGTTTTACTCATATGAATTGTAATCTCTGTAAAATCAATGTTTGTTAATTTAGTTAGGTTAAGATAGATAGAAAATCACATCTTTACATAATATGTTAGTTTTTAAATGCTGCTTTTCCTACTTTCTCTTTATGCCAGGTTTATTGAAACTAAGGCCACTTTTTGAATCTAACACCTTTTCCAAAACAAGTTGTCTTCACTACTAAGCTGTGATAGAGCATGTTTAAAAATTAGAGTCCCTAGAAATTGTACTAAGCTATGAATAGTTATTTTGATCAGTCTTTATCACACAGCCACTTAGTATGTTATTAATACTTTTTGAAGAAACTTTTGCAAGGCTATTTACAATGACTTCACTTAGCCTTTTCAATTGTGAGGTCACACCCCCAGAAAGAATTACAAGATCTGCAATAAACTTTCTTCTTCTTCTTATTGTTATTATTATGATTTTTATCAATTCTATCAGGCAACTTCTGTGACATCTAAAAGGCTCCAAACTAGCATTGATGCTATTTCAGCCATTCTTCCTTCCCCAGAACTTTTAAATTCAAAATAAATAGAATGTATGGCCCTGGTATATGTCAGCTTTTGTTAGATCACAAACACATGGGTACCTCCTTTTTTTGAGAGATAATTTTAGGTAAAGCAAAGGAAAACTTTGCGTTGTGTTCAGATGTATGAGGTGGCATTTCAGTTGCACACAGCCTTGTAAAACCCTGAGCAGTGCGGCCCGGCCGGCCTGGAGGAGCAGGCTGACTTGGTGGTTTGGAGCTCCACCCTAGAGCCAGAGGACTTAGGTTCAAATCCTAGTTCCCCAATTTACCAGCTCTGTGATTTCGGCCAAGTGACTTAAGTGCTTTGACCCCATTTCTAAGGTTTTCCAGGAAGCAAATTCTGAGTTGGAGGTCGACAAATCTAACAGGGGATGGTCTTGGCATCAGCACCAAGGAGGGAAGGAAAAGGAAGCAGCCATGGGCAAGGGAGAAGCTGGGCTGTGATGCAGTCCCAACGAAGGCTTCAGCCGACACCTCGCAGAATTGTCCCAGATTGCCACAAGGAAGCCAGTCTTCCGCACCCCTATGCTGATCAGTCACTGGCTCACCCTAGGAGGAAGTGAGACATTGGGGTGTTAGTTGTCTGCAGCAAAGACGGTACCCACAAAGGACTAACAGCTGTGTGGCATCCTCTGCAGCATTCCTGCAGCTGGAGGAGGAAGTCCTTCATTGCGTCAGGGGGAAACGGTGGTGTGCGTCACAGAACCCACCACAGGGTGATAAGAGTCCCTTTCTAATATTCTAATATTCTGAATATTCCATTAGAAATAGAATTAGAAATATGCTTCTAATATACTGATATTGATGATCATAATGGATTAAGATCTGTAGAAATGTTAGAACAGCATCAGACTCACAGTAACTGACATGTATTTATTAAACAAAATTAAAACCTTGGGCCTGACTCATCTCCTCCTGTCACTGTCTTCTTAATTATGCTACTACCTTATTAAGTTCCAGACCCTACTTTTGGAATATGCCAGTTTTACTCCTGACTTAGGGTGTTTCTTTGGTTTTTGTTTTTGTTTTTGACAAAGTCTCACTCTCTTGCCAGGCTGGAGTGCAGTGGTGTGATCTTGGCTCACGGCAACCTCCACCTCCCAGGTTCAAGTGATTCTCCTGTCTCAGCCTCCCGAGTAGCTGGGACTACAGGCATGCACCACCATGCCCAGCTAATTTTAGTATTTTTAGTAGAGACAGGGTTTCACCATGTTGGTCAGGATGGTCTCAATCTCTTGACCTTGTGACCCGCCTCGGCCTCCCAAAGTGCTGGGATCATAGACTCAGGGTCTGTATAGTTATTCCTGGAACGTCTCTTTTTGAATCCACATTTTCGCATGTAATGCATGGAGCGGGAGCCTATGAGAATAGGATCTCAAAGCCTCCTTCCTGCTTTAGCCTTGCCTGGTGACTAAGGCAGTAGACACTGGTCCTGTGACTTGTTAGGTCACATGAGATTGCACAGAATACGCCCCCAGTAAGTATGTGATGAATGAACCAAAGAGACTTGAGATTTTCTTATCTGCTCAGCGGCATGCTTGTGGATCAAGACTGATTGATTTTTCTTGGAAACAAAATGTTTTTCTACAGAATCTCCCTGAGCTGTTTGATACCCACAGCAATGGCTCTGCATGGTCATCGGCAGATCTCCCTAGTGTGTTGGTTAGATTCATGTCAGCTTGCCCAGGCTGTGGTGCCTCATTGTTTGCTCACACACAGTGTAGATGTAAAGGTATTTTTTAGATGTGATCAATGTGGTTAAGTCAGAGCACTTTGAGTAGAGCAGATTACCTTCTGCAGTGTGAATAGGCCTCATCCAATTACATGAAGGCCTTAAGAGCAAAGACTCAGGTCCTTTGATTGGAATTCTGTCTGTAGACTGCCCTCAGACTCAAATGGCAACTTCTGGAATTTTCAGCCTGTTGACCTACCCTGCAGATTGCAGACTTTCACAGTCATATAAGCCGTTTCCTTAAAATAAATCCCCCTCTCTCTATATATACATCCCATTCATTCTCTTTTCCCGAAGAGCCCTAATACACCTAGGAACCCAGTGTCTGCTGAGTCTCCATCCCCCAGTTTTGCTTAAATTGTTGCAATGTTTGTCTGGGGACCTATAGATGTGGGCCCGTGACTTTCAGGCAGGGCAGAGGAAGACACCATCTCATCTAATGAAGCTGTTTCCCAGCTGACTTGCTCAAGAGGAGCCTTGCTTGTGCCTTTAGGGTTTGTAACTGGTGCGTTGTGAAGAACCTAGGAACAGTGGTTTCCCATTGCTGGTAGGACCTCCCTGTCCATCTTCTCACATGAGGCCAGCTGCACTTCCCTGGGAGGGAGGGGAGAAGGGGACCTGAGCATTCCGGAGGACGCAGGTTGGCATAACGTGCCCCCACACACAGCCGCCTGCAGGTGTGGACAAGCCCACTTTGTTTCCTGTCCTCTTGATGGCTCTGACACAGCACGTCCCTTCCTCTTCACTTACATTTAGGACTGGGATGATGTTGAGATTTTAACCGCTGGGGAAAGGCACAGAAGCTGGAGTAGCAGGAGTGTCAAACAGGCCACTGCCCTCTACAGCGTTCAGCGCAACTTGTGATTTCATTGTCTTGTTAAAAATAATACAAAACCACGTTTGATAGAAGCAAGTTCTCATTGGTTATAAATCAGGAGGCTGAAAGCAGTGTCTGGCAGTGTGAATCCACCATGAAAATGTATGATGGATTGTGTGTATGACGTTGCCATGGTTTGATGCTAAAAGTAGACGGATGTAAAGAAGCCAAGTCTCCTTTCTATTTTTGAGACTTGGACTTCCTCTAGTACTCAAAATAGGAAAGAAACATGAAAGGTCAGGACTAGTGGCACACGTGGAAAGGAAATCTGGACGTGGTTTAAGTTTTGGAGATTTTATCAAAGTGAGGGGAAGATGGCAGGCTGTCGCTCACGGCTTTCGCAGGAGCACACTGGAAATGATTCACACGGCTCACTGCAGTGGAGACACAGCATCGGGAGCGCAAGTGTTGCCGCTTCTCACATGTATTGGTGGAGGTGGACACGGCCCACAGATGTTGCCCTGTTGGTCAGCTCAGCTCAGACTCTGAGTTCATTGCTGGTGTTGCCTGTGGCTGGGAAGGAAGTACGATCAACTTCGAGGGGACTGGTTGCTCTGTGGTTAAGGCGAGCTCAGCTGGAAGGCAGGACAGGGTTGCACAAGTTGAGGGGAACCCTGCTGAGAGGGCAGAGAGGTGGCCCCTTCAGATCACCTGGGGTTGGAGGAGGAGTCAGCAGAAAGGGGAGACAAGAACAAGTTTGTGGCTGGAACAGTGAGCGTGAAAATCACAGAGCACTGGATTAGTGCCCAAATTATCTGGTAAACGCGAGTCCTCACTGATGGAAATAAGTGATTTGACACACAAGTATTAGTAAGCTGGAGGGAGGGGAGAGACAGGTCTTCCTTGTAAGTGTCCAAATGCTGTACATTGATACTCCCCTGCTCAGGAGTGAGAGTCCTGTCTCTTGTGCCACACTCCCCCACTCTTTGGGCCTGGATTGGATTTAGTGACTTGCTTTCAAAGAATGGAGGATGGAAAGGGAAAACTAATAACTTTACAGTTGCAAACTTGGCACACTACTTTATCCAAGTGATCAAGTTAACAACACCTGTGAGATGCCATTTGGACATCATGAGACCCCCATGTGATGTGATGAGGGGCACTTCACCTCATGGTTTCTCCCCCAAACCCACAGTCTCAGCCTAATGATGAAGAAAGCATCGGACAACTCCAAAGTGGCGAATCTCTGCAAAAGACTCCTGACACTCCTCAGATCTGTCATGGTCATGATAACTGAGGAAAGGCCAGGTCATTCTCATGGACCACAAGAGACCAAGCTGATACCAAGACGGATTCCAGGTATCCAGGTATCCTGGAAGGGATAAAGTGAAAACCAAAAGCCAACCAAAAAACTAGCGAAGTACAAAGTCTGGAATTTAGTTCCTAGTATATCAATGGTTTTCAGTTTCTACAAATGTGCCATGGTAATGTAAAATGTTAACATGGGCAAAACTGGGTGAGAGAGATTAGGAGCTGTCTTTGCAACTCTTCTGTAAATCCAGCTTCCCTCCCTCCCTCCCTCCCTCCCTCCCCCCCTCCCTCCCTTCCTCCTTTCCTCCCTCCTTCCTTTCCTCCCTTCCTCCCTCCCTTCCTTCCTCCCAGGCTGGAGTATAGTGGCGCAATCACAGCTTACTGCAGCCTCGACTTCCTCAGCACAAGCGATCCTCCCATATCAGCCTCCTGAATACCTGGGACTACAGGCTTGTGCTGCCATACTCCGTTAACTATTTTAAATTTTTATAGAGACAGGGTCCCATTATGTTTCCCAGGCTGGTTTCGAACTTCAGGGCTCAAGCGATCCTCCCACCTTAGCCTCTCCAAGTATTGGGATTACAGACATGAGCCACTGCACCTGTCCCTAATATTATTTCAAAAAAAATTATTAACATAAAGCAAGTTTGTCTCTATCCATAGGAGAGGGCTGCCGGATGCTGGAGGAAACTCCTCATGAGGAATTAGCGTGGAGACAGGAGACTGGGGATTGACACCATCAGAGTCTTATTGGATGCAGTTTCTCTTCTGAGAGTCTTTAAGATTCAAAAGCTCATGACTTTTTCTAATCATTGAAGGTGTTTTGCTCATACTCCAACAGACGTGAAACCACTTACTGGACACCTTCAAGTTGCTACATCATTTAAAACCCTGAGGTGGCCTGAAGGAGATAACCCCATGTTTCCGAGAGGACAGATGATACACTGTGCCTCTCCAACACGTGGTTTGTCTCCAGACAGTGATTGAGGCAATCAGGAAATGAAAGCCCAGTAGGTTGCTGGAAGCATCTGCCCTTCCTAAGAAGCAGTTCTGAGATCTCGTAAGTCAAGGCCTTCTTTTCTCCACATACCAAGATCAGCATAGTACTCAGCTTATTCTGGTAGCAAATGCTTATACAGGAACTGCTTCCTCTTGGAAAATGCCTAGACACCACAGGATGGTGGCCCAGAAACCATCCCCCAATTTCCCAAGCCCCATTGCTTGGAGGAGAAGTCCTTTCAGTGTCTGAGGCAACTCTCACCCCTCTGCAAGGCTGGCTCAGCAGATGAAGCTCATGCAGCCAATGCCACAAGGCTGTCAGATGGCACATGGCAAAGGGTACCCAGTGGAGGTGTTCTGGTCCCCTGTCCCACACCCCCGAAGTGAATATGGAAATAATGATTCACTTCCAGAGCTGTGAAGCTACAAAGGCTCCCTTTCAATTTGACTTCTCCAAAAATTACCAGGTAAATGTATAACCAATAAGCATCTTATCAGTTGCTATTTAAGGACTGAAATCATTTAAAGTTGACATCAGCAGAGTGCAATAAGGAAGACTGACACGTAACAACCCATAGTTAAACAGAAGATTGTATGTAATTGCCTGCGTGTTGCATTGTGCTTTTAAACTCAGGAGATAAGGTTTGTCTTGAGCTGGGGGCCACCCTTGTTGATTCACTCCTGTCCCTACTGTCCACAAAGCGCTCCGTCTCTGTGGTGTGTGGACTTTGAAAAATTCCACTTCCTGATGTTGGCTAAGAGCAGCGAGACTTGAGCCAGAGCTGTTTTGCTATGACGATGTATTCTCAATTCCTCAGAACCAAAGATTCTCTGTCAAGGAGCTTCACCCCTGAAATGCACATGCCACATCACCTTAGAAGACAGCTTTAAATAAGAAAGCCACAGGAAGATCATTTCAGGAACAGGGGAGTTCTGCGAAGGGCAGCTTCAACCAGCTGGCAATGCTGACCCCCTGGGGAATTTGGTTTTTACAAGTGTTTAAACTGGAGGGGTGAGGATTTTGGAAAAGTTCTGAGGGATTTGGAAGGTAGGATGGAAGGGGAGAAGGATGGGAAGGAGGAGAGATAGAGAAGGAAAGTGGCTTCGTATCAGAGGCATAGCAATGAAGTTTTAAGGAGAAGAGGCGTGGGGAAATAGGTAGGAATCAAACCGGTTCCAGGTGACCCACAAGATTTCTGAGAGGGAGTCACAACGCAGAATTTATAAAGACTGTGTTCGGTGCAATGGAAGGAGTCTCAGTAAATGTAGGACTCGACGCAGAACAACTCAGTGGCCCTGGCCGAGGCCTGGGGTCTGAGCCCTGCCCTGTTTCCTGCAGTTATTTCTCTGGCCTTCCGAAGCTGTCACCAAGCTTCCCCAACCCCCCGGCCTGCCCCCGTGTTTCCCGAGGTATCCTGTCCTCTGAATTCCCTGCCACTTCCTGCTCTTCTCCACATGCCATCACCCCACCCTTCCTGGAGCGAAGCCTTGAATGAGGGGCAGATGGGTTCTCACAGACTTTACACTTTGCATCATGTTTGCAAATGATCATTAACCGCTAAATATCGCAACTTAAAAATTATTTTAAATTAATTTAAATTACTTCTAACGGCAAAAACCACAGTTACTTTTGCACCATTCTAATAGCAGCAGTCAGTGAACTTTTCCTAAAACAACTATTGATTAGAAAGGACATTAAGCACACCACCATAGAGATCAGCATGACAAAATAGTCTGGGGCAGGACACCGCCCTTGCAGGCTGCGACTCTTCACCTGTCTTTCTGTCTTTCCTCACCCCTCCCCAGCGTTACCTTTGCAAGTCCATGTCCCGCTCTCCTGGCCTTCTCTCCCACTGGGTCTGGCCTCTCTTCCAGCGTCCCTTGGATGGCTGCAGTCCGCTGTGTCCAGGCCATGCTTTCTAGATAGCATGACCTCAGCATAGCTTTTTGGGAGGCACAGGCTAACCCACAACAGGGTCAGACAGCAGCCATGGCACAGGCTGGACAGGAAAGGGGTGAGAAGCTCATGCTGGCCAAAGTGATGGTCTGTGGCAAAGACGTGATACCAGTTGTTGATCCCAACTGAGACCATAACACGCTGAGCAAATTCAAAGTTCTGACTATGCAGGGTAAGAAAATAGTGATATGTTGCATGACCCTACAATTTTATGGCCTACCTAGAGACACGGAGAGGAGCCTGTTAATAGTTGTACCAGGACAAGAGGTGCACCTGGGAACTGTCCCCGGCAGACTGGGAAATAGGGTGACTACAGATATTTCCAGACCGAGAATGGAGGCGGCCCACAGAAGAGCTCAGGGGCAGGGAAGCTTCAGAGACTCAGGGTGTTGGTTTGAGTGTCCTGGCTATTTTGGGCTGAAGGGAGCTTTGAGGAAAACACTCCATGTGCTAAGCTTAAAAAGAGTTAAAAAGATAAAATGGGCAACTGGGTTAAGTCTGATCTAACTATTCTGAGAAGAGACTGAGAAAAAGGTTCTGCTTTCTCCCGCTGGCTGTCCAGATGCGGCGGGACACTGCTTGCCACTGCATCCTGAGGAACTCTGGGTTTCCAAGGACCTGAGTCGGGGCTCCATTTGCAGGGATTGAGACCATGTGTCAGTGACCTGCCCCATGTAAACCTGGGGAGCTCTTGTTCGGTTGGTGGTTATATCTTTTACATATTAAGATTTGCTATAACATAGTATTTTGGGGAAAAAAGTTTGTATTGCTTTGAAAGCCACTGATCTAGGACGAGTCTAAGTGTGCTTCCACCAACTAGGTAGGAGAGAGTGGGTGCCACCTGTCCCTCGGCAGCGTAGTACACATATTCATTATTCATCAGATTGCCATTTTCCATGGCATCATTTACACCAC
>PVKP010002494.1:71923-123118 GCA_004027715.1 Plecturocebus donacophilus | reverse complement strand
TCAGTTGTTTCACATGAATATTGTGTGGCAACAGTAAAACTGAATAATCCCTGATAAATTTTTCTTCTTGTCGACTCCTCCCTTTCTACTTGCACTGTTATTCCTACCTCTTAAATGTTTCTCTAACTGGTTCTGTTCTTTTCTCAGACCTCCTCCTTCTACCACTCCTACTCTGATTGCTCTTGTTTGGGGCTTTGAAATGGCCACCCCACTGAAATAGTGGACTCTGCTCACTTCAAACTCCTCTGTTGCTATAACGAGTCGACAACAGGAGTTACCCAGACTATTGCCACTAGTCACTATTGCCATTAATGACTCTCTAATGCCTTCAAGGTTATCTTTGTCCATAAATCTGATCCTGGTATTCTACTAGTTCCTTGCCTTTAAAGAACATCCTCTGTTGTCCTCAGAATATAATTCAATAGCCATTGTGCAGAGTACATGGCCCCTACTTGCCAGCCCCTTTATCTTGCCCCTTCTCCATCATATGGACCCTCTGTCAGTCACACTTACCAGTACCTCAAGCGTATAGTTCTCTGTCATTTCTTCCTGATTTTTTTATGTGCTAGAATAGCTTTTCTCTTGTAGTTTACTTTCTAGGCTCTGATACTTTTTTTCAAATATGTTCCAATATGACATCTCTGAGATGCTTTTCCTCGTCATAATCTTTCTCTCCTCCATTTCCACAACACTTTGTTCATATGATTTTTAGCACTTGCCTCATATTAATTATTTGGTAAATACAATTTACTACAGTAGACTGTAGGCTCTTCAAAGGCAAGGACCACACATCTTATTATTCTTAACAAAACAGAGGCTGAAACAATTGTGGTCCTGCTCTATATTATAGAAATGTGAAGCTTCAATACTTTATTTGCTTTTATGTTTGAGCAGACGAAAATGTTTCAAGATAATGTTGATCATTCTAGCAGCTTTCTCTGTGGGCATTTTGTTAGTTTACTATAATTTTAGAAAAGAATGTGATTTCTAATCTTGAATGTTAAGCTATTAAAATTTGTTATTGTAAAATATGGCTAATTATAACATAGAAATCATTTGCAGTCCATTTTTTAACTAAATGAAAGAAATTGTAGTTATGGAGCATGGCTTTAAGTATGTTCATTCTATTTATTATCTATTCTTGGAATGAGGAAACATCTACCCTTAAAACAAATAATCAAAGTGTTATATATGTTTATTTATATCACAACATATGGTACTAAGGCACTTCTAAACTGAGTATTAAGAGATTATCCTACAGTACTTGTTGTCCTTCAGCAAAGGACAGTGGTCAGAATCTCTCTACTATGTCCATTTGAACCAGTGTACAGTATTCTGAGTTGAGTTTTTTGTAGTATGGATATTTTTATTATGCACCATTTAATTTATTTAGGCAGTGCTTAACCTGCACTTCTCCTTGCAAATGAAACTTTTTGAAGAAAAAATTATGTCATTCCTTGAGATATAATACATTCCAAGGCATAGCTCTCTTCTCTTGTAAACTGACCTTATTCAAAGTGGCTGTGAGACAAAGCAGGCGGCAAGAACTGGCTCCAGAGAACATGTCACTGACAGAGACAAATGGGTCTTAATGAGTTCAGGAAAATTCTGACAGCTAAGATTTTGAGCTCTAAGGGAAGAACTACTGCATCGAGGATGCAATTCTGAATTGTGCCTGTTCAGATTGATTATGTATGTGTATTACTTGTAATGTGTAATTGCTGTGTATGGTGTTTTTTTTTTTCTGAAAAGCATTTTACTTTTTAGAAAACATTACACATTTGTAAAATGAGGACTAATTAGAAAAGTGAAAATTCTACTTGTTCACTCTAACTCAAAAATATAATGAATCCATTAAAAAATCGAACTTATAAAAGCAAAATAATCTCACTAAAGTCTTAGACTCCAAGACAGTTCCTTTCTATCTCCTCAGAATTTAGGCTTGTTTCAGGGAACTGCCTAATAAGGCCTGTTCATGCCACTTGTTTTGTCTCACAGCCACTTTAAATAAATGTCATTTCGAGTTTCTGTAAGTATAGCGGTATGATGATACCTAGCTCTTCTTTTGTCAAGGATTCTGATGACAGTCTCATATGTACTGATTTGCCTTTCCAAGGTAGGTGGTACCCCTTTAGTTAATATACTCATTAATATACTCCAATATTCTGTAAGAAATAGAAAGTGTTTCTATTATACCAAACTCCCATGTGCCCTCTGATGGCCCATAGCTAAACCATATGGAGGGCACAGCAAGAATTGAAGAAAGGCTCTCCATGCAGGCTAAGAAATATAGCAAAAACTGTTCCCTTGGAGAGCAGAGCCTGAGGTGGAGTTCAGTCTTTTGTCACCTCTCAGGAAAGGGCTTTTTATGTGTTTTGTAAACTATAAAAATCCTAGTAGTGACATTGTCCCCAGAAGATAAAGAGAGCTGACAATAGGGTCATTAGTGGAATGAAGCAGGGCACAGCTCTGTGGGCTTGAAGCCATCTGCTAAATGGGCAGTGGAGGGGAGAAGAGAGAACAAGGATTGGCATAATATTGGCACCCAGCTTTAAGATGTATTATCTAAAAGTTTTTGAGAGCTATAAGAAAATCCTGTTCTACTGAGTGTAGATTTCTCATCTCAGTCACCTATGGATTAATACCTAATATACATATTGTATACTACAAGATGTTGAAGTCTATAAGGAAATTAATAGACCATGGACCGGGTATGGTGGCTTATGCCTATAATCCCAGAACTTTGGGAGGCCAAGCTTGGTGGATCACCAGGGGCCAGAAGTTCAAGACCAGCCTGGGAAACACACTGAAATCTCATCTTTACAAAGTATACAAAATTTAGCAGGGCATGGTGGCAGGCACCTGTAGTCCCAGTTACTCAGAGGCTGAGGCACAAGAATCACTTAAACTTGGAAGGTAGAGGTTGCAGTGAGCCAAGATCACGCCATTGCTTTCCAGCCTGGGCAACAGAGTGAGACTCCATCTCAAAAAAAATTAATAGACCATGAAAATTAATGTGGTATACAGAGGTTTGCTGTAAGACTATTTCTGCCTGAAAGTTTAGAGCAATCCTAAAAGGTTCTGGAAGTGGAGAATGTCATAACTATTAATAACATACACAATGTGTCAATGACCAATTGTTAAGCAATGGCCTAATAAAAGTTTATGGAGGAAGATAACAGAGATGGAGTTATGAGTGTGGCTTAACAGCCTATACGATGATTTTAAGCCCAAAAAAAAAAATTAGGCTCACCTTATATCAGTTTGTAAACAAAATTGGTTTGTATAAGTGATTTTGAACAATAAAAGAGCTAACCTGATAACCTTATATTTTGAATACATTTGCTAAATAGCTAAGATTAATTAATTACAAGCATACAGTTTCTTTTCAAAACAGAGGCAAAAAATGCATTGATCCAAATGAAACATTTCTTCCAATCTATAAAATTTTAAATGTGAAAAACCAATTTAAAAATAACATACTTTAATGGGAACATACATTAATTATATGCCTGACTTGAAAGTTATTGAAACAATAAGACCTAGCAATTCTATCCACCCAAAATAAAATATCAGCATTCTCCTCAGTGCTACAATTTATATGCTGTGAAATTAAATCATGTACTATGAAATCAAAAACAATAGCAATATGCCTTTATTCTAAAAAATGCAAATCATACAACACTCTGAATAAGGGAAAGGATCTTTAAATAAAGTAAAAAATCAGTGCTATTTAGATCCTTTTATGTTGAAATATAAAACTAGGGAATATCTTATAACACAAATATAAGAAATATGTTTGGCCTTCATCTATAATGAAAGAGCATATCTTAATATATTCTTTGATGATATCTTCTCAAATGAGAATATAACAGAGAAGCAGGTCAGGTACAATGGCTCACATCTGTAATTCCAGCACTTTGGGAGGCTAAGGTGGGTGGATCACTTGAGGTCAGGAGTTCAAGATCAGCCCGGCCAACCTGCTGAAACCCCATTTCTACAAAAAATACATAACTTAGCTGCATACGGTGGCAGGTACCAGTAATCCCAGCTACTTGGGAGGCTGAGGCAGGAGAATCACTTGATCCCAGGAGGTGGAGGTTGCAGTGCGTTGAGATTATACCACTGCACTCCAGCCTGGGGAACAGAATGAAGCACTATTTCCAAAAAGATAAGAAAAAAAAATAGAAGGAAAGCCAAAAAAAGAAAGAAATATAATAAATATAACAGAGACACAAATATAATTCAATAACTCTCATTGTTCATTGTTCTGCATCAAATAATTATTTTTAATATCAGGGAATTTTCCATCATCTTTTCAGTGATAAAGTTAAAAAATGCAGCCTGCCATATTAAAATATACATAATGATTATATGCATTATTTTTAAGCTTTTCTGGTAATCTTATTCCTTCACACTCTTAAGTCTTCAATGTCTTGTAATAAGGATCTCTTAATGACAAAATCTCCCAGTTTTTGTCTAACTATAAATTTCTTACTTTTATCTGTTAAGGATAATTTCTATGGATACAAAATTGTGGTTGACCATTTTGTTGTTGTTTTTCAGTTTTGCTCTCCATCCCTTTAATATTAAAGATATTATTATATAGTTTCTTGTGAAAACTCCACTTGTCATTTGTATTATCCTCTCACTCTATGTAATTTCATCATTTTCTCAAGTTTAGATTTAAGCAACTTGACTATGATGTGTTTATATATGGTTTGGTTTTCTTTCTTTGTATTTATCACTTTTGGTGTTTACTGTACTTTCTGGATCTGTAAATTAATGTCTTCTGGGAAGTTTTCACCTATTTTTTCTTTAAAACATTTTTTTCTGACCCAATTCTTATCTCTTCTAATTCTAGAATTCCAATTACATTATGTTAGACCACTTGCATTGTTCGTGAGTCCATGCTCATTATTCTTCAATTTTTTTTTTATTTTCTGTCCTTCACTTAGATAAGTTCAATCTTCAACTCAACTGACTTTATTCCTTGTCATCACCAATCTTCTTTTAAACGTACACAGTCATTTCCTTTTTTCATTTCAGTTACTGTATTTTTCAGCATTAGAATTTTCATTTCATTCTTTTTATGGCTTATATTTCTTTGTTGAGATTCCATTCTGAGTGTATTCATTATATTCCTGTTTCCCATTAAGTCCTTCAAAATGTCACTGCTCTAACATTCTTGTGTGCTAATAGAAATATTTTAATTATGTCATTGTCACATTCTATCAACTGCTTGTTTTCCTGAGTGTAGATCAATTTTCCTGTGTCTTCATGTAGCTACTAATTTTTAATTGAATAATGAGTACTAGTAATAAATTGAAAGAAAATCTAGATTTCATTATATTTCTCTGAAAATACATTTTATTTCTCTTGGTGGTCGGTTTAGCTAAACTAGAGCTCCAAGCTCTGCATCCCATAAGGTCGACAGCAGGTAAAATCAC
Source organism: Plecturocebus donacophilus (assembly GCA_004027715.1). NCBI lineage: Eukaryota > Metazoa > Chordata > Mammalia > Primates > Pitheciidae > Plecturocebus > Plecturocebus donacophilus. Next base: position 117,668 of record PVKP010002494.1, on the reverse strand, counting down.
CAATCAGTTACCAATCAGTTACTAGAGTTGCTGACAGTTACTTTCCCCTGTTTCCCTGCAATTGCATGCACAGTTTCTCAACTAGTATGCATAATGTTTAGGTCAGACTAAGTTTTAGGCAGCTTTTGTACTAAGATTTGGGTGTTCATCCCTTCTGAGAATCGCTCCTTCTCAAAGGATTTGCCTTTTAATTTATGGCTGCCTTTTCAGTTCTAAACTGTGTTCTCTGACAGCCCAGACTGGTAATGTTGCGGCTTTCTGTTCTCAAGATTGTAACAGGGTACAGCCTTAGGCATAAAAAACAACATCACAAGGTACAGTTTCTATGTTTTCCAGTAAATCTTATCTCTGACTAAACTCTACTGCACTCAATTAAAAAAAAAATTTCAGTGTATTTGCTAGTTAGCTGCTTAAGTTTTACCAAATGAAAGCTTCATTATTGAATATTTTAAGTTGCTATTTAAGCCATTTTGTAGAAAATCCTGATACATGGCTGATTATCTATGAGTTATTTTTAATAATACCCTTGTTTGAAAACATTTGCCAAACATGTTATATATTGATTCTCCTGCAAAAAGGTGTTTTACTGTTGTTTACTTCACTGAATTAAAGCACCTCTAAGTATTCTCTTTTTTTTTTTTTTGAGACAGAGTTTTGCTCTTTCGCCCAGGCTGGAGTGAAGTGGTGAGATCTCAGCTCACTACAACTTCCATCCTCTGGGTTCAAGCAATTCTCCTGCCTCAGCCTACTGAGGAGTAGCTGGGATTACAGATACTTGCCACCATGCCTGGCTAATTTTTCTATCTAGGACTTAATTTAGTCACTCTGTTACTTTCCCATCTTCTCCTGTTACTTGAGTATTTGATCCGGTCCTTCTGCTTTTTGCCTTTTTCCCAATCACATTTTGTGCTATTGGCCATTTAACTACAACTATGTAAAGAATATATCTAGAATCACCTAGGAAATTGAGAATGCCAATTTTAAAGGATAGTATAGACTTTGTAATAGGCTCCAAGGTTAATGGATCGTTGACTGAAAGTACCTTCCTTTAGCTGTGATATGAAAGGAGAATTACCACCATTGTATTTAACTTTCCTACTAGAGATTATACTCTTCTTCAATGCAATAATAGTTAAAAAACAAATCTGCATAATTAATCTGTGTTAGGAAAGGGCTACAAAATCACTGTTAATGCCACTAACTGATTTCTTGTTAGAAGTATTGCTAATTCTAGAGGAGTTTTCAAAATTTATATGAAATTAAAAAGGAGTGATTTTGCAATTCCAATTCCTATCGTATAAACATTTAGAAATATTAAATTCATACTTTCAGTAGTAAATTAAGCAGTAAGTTTCTTAAGCTTGGAAATAGAAATGCACTAATTACTATGAGTCAAATACCTCAACTTTCAAGTATTACATTTATAATAAAATTAAAATATCTACTCTTTATCGAATCATAAGAATAATAAGAAGCATGTATCATATAACACCTAAATAGAAATTAATATCTAAGATTATCTATATGTACATTACTATTTATTCTACAATCCTTTGAGATAAATGCTTGTCATAATTTTGCTCATTAGGAAATGCAATTTCATGAATTTAAATCATTTGCCCAAGGTTACATAGTAAGTAAGTGATGGAACTAGGATAAGATATAACTATATATACCATGCTCTTTCTAAATGCCCGATAAAAAGGCTTGGTCTGTTTATCTACTTCATTTGCAATAGTCAATGAATGTTTTTAAAAGAGCTATAAGATTAAAAAGACCCAAATCATACCAAGAGGTCAGATAATACATCAAAACTGAAATCCTTGCCCATCCTATGTCCTGAATGGTATTACCTAGATTTTCTTCTAATAAAACACAACTGAAATCCAAAGGCAATATAGTATATTACTGACTTATCTTGATGAAACACACTTAGTGCTCACCACAAACTTCTCATTCTAAACATGCAGAGAAAAGGGAAAAAAATGTGAATCTAAGAGGAGAAGACTTAAAATATTGCCCCATTACAAGCTGAAAAAATTTGTGGGCTGTACTCCAAATACAATGGTACAAAATGTTTATAAAAATTATAGAAACCAATAATGGCAATGTCACATTGTATTTATAATTTTCCCTTAAGTGCTTTCCTAATTCTGAAAAAAAAATGCAGCAAATTATTGATTAGCAAGCTCTATATTATCATCAGATCTCCAGAGCTCTGTTCTCCAATTATCCTGAATATGACTTGCCATGAGCTTCACTGTGTTACCCTGTCTTCTTGTATACTGCTAGAACACCTAGCCCCATCCCAATTTAAACATACTTGGCCTCAAATCTGTTTAATTCATTATCCTTTTATACTTGGTTAAGTGACACTGCTATGTTCTTTCATTAAATCTTGAACTTGTAACCATTGCACTTACCACACTTTATTATCATTTATTTCTTGTCTGTCATTCCCAGTAGGAAGAGAAACATGTAAAATACTGAACAGAATTACAAAATCTGTAACTGATATAACGTGCATTTAACTTTGAGATCTCTAAACTTTTTTTTTTAACAAAACTTATCGAACACCGTACTGTGGTTTACTGTTGTATTCTTTCTTCTTCTTTGGGGAGGGGGTAAATAGCAATTAAATCCTATAGATAATAGGTAAAAGAAAACATATAGAGAATTCATAAAATGTAAATTCAAATACAGAATAAAGACAAATAGCCAGAATTTAATTAGCTTAAAAATATTAAATAGTTTTAAATCATTTCCTTGATCAGCTATGACTTTGAAACAAGAAATAAGCTACTGAGTTGTTACATTATAACATAAATATATTTGTAGACAGAAAACTATAAAACAATGAGCAATACATGTTTAAACCTAGATTAGCCATAACATAAATTAATATGCTTTCTCTATAATTCCATTCAACTGAAAGAGCCAGATAACTAGAATTAAAATACAAATTAAAAGTTTAGCAAAATAATGTTGAAAAATAAAAATCTCATTAAAATCAGGTTAAATTCAGTCAAATTCTTTCACATATTTTTCTTCCCTAACCAGTCACATGAAGGCTGAAACTACATACAAGCAATGTCAAAATAATTAATTACTGTGCAATAAAATATAGAAAGTCTTATTCTATAGTATTTATAATGCCCCAACTCATTTTTGAAATTTCTCAATAAGTGGATTAATGCTTTTTCTTTATATTTTAGACAAGCATAAATATTTCCGATCACACCCTAGTTTTTGACTCTGTTGTCCCATCAGAATTTTTTTCTATTGCATATTCTTTCTTCTTACCTATCTGTTAACATAGTTTTAGCACTATTTTTAGCCAAGGAAAAGAAAAGCTATATTAAAAAAAGATTTTCAGATTAGCAGTTCTCTCGGAACATTGCTGTGCTTTCTTTCTAAGGTGTTACTTTGATGAATGCTACAATGGTGACAGCGAGCAGACCAGCAAGTTTTGCTGAAGGACAAATGCCGTCTAATAAACACAGCCAAGAACTACTAAACCCAACAGGCATGAAATTCACCCACAAGATCTGAGTTGTCCTGTGTATTTTCCAGTGACAAGATTTTTACTGTTTAGGTTAGGTTTGTGTTTTCAACAGAGCTTAGCTAAAATCAGACTTTGATAAAATTGGAAGAAGCTATTACACTGAAATACTGAACATCACTTAAAAGAAAATGCTAAGGCCATTTATAGGAGTGTATGTTCTAACAACTGGAGACTTGTTCCACATATTTCACTGAATATGACCAATATATAAAGCAGATAGAGAAGAATCATACTGGGAAGGTAAGTTGAAAAGGGATATAGAGAAGATGGGTATAAAAACAGGGGGAGATTACATATGTGTGACTACATTTCTGACTTATAATTTCAACTTCCATTATTCCATAATTTTGAAATGATTTAACAAAAAGGGCATCAAAAACTTACCTGCTTTCAAGAGTCTGGAGTACCTTACTTAGCATTTTGAGGAATAAAATGAATTGGAACTATCTATGTACCATAGAAAGATAGAATGCCTTTTTAGAATATACTTGCATCACTAAATAAAAAATAATGTATGTACATATTGCATTATTAAATATAAAGTAGTGCGAAGTTCAGAATGAATTAGTTTTTATTATCCTTAAAAAAAACAAACTAGAAAATCAAAGAGAAATTTCCATAATCTTGTCAAATCAATAGGTTAGTTTTCTATGAAAAGATGAGTTTCTAGAATTTTAAGTTTTCTACTTGTTCTTACTTAGAACATCACCTGGTACCTCCTATTTGACAAGGCAAATGGCATCTTCTGAATTTTTAATTCTTTGCAAAATGCAGGACACTGTTGACTATCATCTCCTTCTTCAGACACTCTTCTTCTTTCATTCTTCTAATAAAATATAATTGGATTCCCTACTGTAATATAGACCACAGTTTCTCTGACACCTCAGAAGTGTTTTAGCTTCAAATATGTATATACTGTAATGCTCTTTGTAATCTTCATTTAAGCATTACATACTCTCTCCTTCAATGATGTTTTCTTTACCCAATTTGACTCATTCCAATGTAAATTACTTGCAAATGTGTATCTCCATTTGTAACCACCTGTAGCCTACAATGTTGCATAATTATTTGATAGACATTTTCTCCTCATGATTTCCAGTGTCTTCTCAAAGCTTAACGTCTACAAATACATGCATAACAATTCTTTATGTCTAAACCTATTTCTCTTCTTTTCTTCTGTTTTCTTCATGTTTCCTATATTAAATTCAGACTCCAATTGGCCCCCTGCTGATATATAATAAAAGGAACTCTCCTCAATACTTTCTTTACAATTTATTTTATATGTAATTTTCTTCTTTCTAATTCAAATTAGCAAGTTTTTAAAAATTTGCCTTGATGTTTAAATGTTGCAAATGCTTTCTAATCAGCTTCCATTTTTACAGGTACCACAGCCTAATACCCAAATTCTGTGCCATTTAGAAATTGTACAATGACACCTAAAGTGACTTTCCAGGCACGTCTCCTAAAACTTCTGTATGTGTCATCTTTTGCTTCAAAGAAATGAAGACTAATGATTTCCTAAGTGATTTTTCCTTTCCCATCTTAGTTCTATTACTTCATTTCTTTATGATTTCACTTTTATCAATTCAAATAAAATTTCTTCTAAATATTTTACATTTCTGTCTGTCTCTTCTGTATTCCTTAGGGAATTTTGCTTTATTAATTTATAATGCCCCTATCCTACATGTCTTCAATGATGTTTATAATGGAAAAATAATCTCTCAGACCAGAAGAGACCTTAAATATCATTATTCCAACCATATTATGCTATTTAAAATGATCTTGTAACAAGGCAGTTCAATTCTTCAGAAACAAGTTGGTTTTACGATTAGAATACTTCATTTATTAGAAAAGTATTACTTATATTGAGTCAAAATCCTCTACAGATTTTCAAAGTGTTTTCAGTCTATATCCTCTTATTTTCCCTCCCTTCTATGTCTCTGTCTTCATTTCTGACTTGAACTATTTCATTAACCTTTTAACTGGTCTCTATGAGTCTCGAAATTGGTACAATTTTAAGAATGCATATTAATCATGCAAATGACTTTACTAAAATTTTCTTATGATAAAATCTGTCATAAGTTGTTTATTACTAGCTGAGTAAAATCTAAATTGTTATCTTTTTAAAAGATCCTTCATGATATGTCTCCAACTATATTGACAGAATACATAGGATACAATGACTATGTATCCTATATGATACATAGTCATATGAAAGGAGTACAGAAAAGGTTGCTAACTTATATGTTTCTGGATTGAGCAGTGAAAGACAAGGATCTACTAGAACAATACAAGCATGAGAAGGGACAATTTTGCAAAGGTGCATTTCTGATTTTTGTTCTATTCAATACGAGTTAGCAATTTTTATTAAAGTAGTAAAGTAATATTGATAGAATATACTAATGGAGAGAGTATGCATTTACTAAAGCAGTTTTGCAAGATCAAATTAGCAGTTTCTCTCGTCATTTCAGGCTGAACTTTAATGTAGAATTTGCTGCTCACCTATCTTCATACGAGTTATTCCTTATCTATATTTAACAGTTTATGTTTTGAGCCCAAGTGCAGAACAAACATCAATGTATATTAAAATGTTTCTCATTTGATTTGACAAGTCACTATTTTGTACAGCAGTTTTTTAGGTTCTGATTCTATGTGTCAAAATATTTTTTTAAATACATCTGAGATGTGTGTCATATGTGAATTTGGTAAACAAATATTCAGTGCCTTCATGTAAGAAACATATAAAATGTTATAATGGATAGCTAGGTCAGAGAAAAGAAATCTTCCACCAGAAATTGCCTTTCAGGCTGATAATAATCCTTACACTCAGAGATTATATTGATATGTTAAGCCAATATTTACTAGTAAATATATTACTAACCATCCACTCGTGTTTATCTTGCCACAAGATTTGTCAAATAACTATTTGTATTCTAGATATAATACACTTTCTCTTTTCCTTTGCTTGGCCAGAATAAAAACTTTATCAAAAATAAAACAGGATTATTTTAATATTACGTGCTCAAGTAGTAAAATATCATAAGCTTCTACTAATTTCCTTTATTCAGGGCATTTAAAAATTGTATTTTAATCATTAATCCTAGAACTGCCAAGGGTCTATTAAAAATCTACTGATTCACATTTTTAATGTTGCCAATGAATTTATAAACTTAAAAAAACACATACTTTCTGTATTATTTTACTTCTTTTTCACCAACACTGCCACCAATGCACTACATATAGAGTAAGAATTCAATGAATACACTTTATATAAAAGAGTTTTCTAACCCTAGATTTAACACAAAAATAAATGATGATCATCTGGATTAAGAGATGATATAAGAGTTTCAAGTTTGTGTGAGTAAAGAAAAAAGTCAATGAACCTCTTATTTATTTTTTAAAATTAGATTTTGAAAGGTAATAGATGAGGTTCTCATTTTAATAGATGATTTCTGAAGTTTTCATTGTGAAAACATGTATATTTGGACTTATTTAAATGTTACCTTAAACTAGAAAATGTGACCATCATCTTCAAAAAGCATATTTAAAGCATTATGGTAGTAACAATGAAAATTCACAAGTCTCCCATCTGCACTTAGAAGGGAAGTATAAAATTCATTTGTATATTAAAGTTTTCTTCAATGTAGTTTCTAGGAAACCATTCATAAAATCACAGCTGCAGCTAATTTCCATTTCTATGGATTTTGCATTTGTTAGAAATAGAGAAAAGGGATCATACTATTTTTGAAAGCCATGCACAGAAAGCCAAATTACATAATCTTAAGCATACAGAACTTAATAATTCATAGAATGACAACTCATTATCCCTATTCTTAAGGAAAACTCTGATACATATTAGCATTTTATAATAATTCATTATATCTATCTACTTCACTGGCCTAAATTTTGGAAAGTCATTTTACATTCACTGCTATGAATGTCTGACTGTGAGAATTTTCTGCCCAATTTCCTGGCTAGGCATTACAATGAAGAATTGGTCAGTAAGCAATGATAGACAACAAACTAATGAGGAAAGTATGAAAAATATATTATGCTCTTATCTATTGCACATCTAATGTCATATCAAGCACATGAACGAGGGGACTTTAATAAAATATCTCAACATTCTTTTTTTTGGTTGAATGAATATATCTAGGAGTTTAAGTTTCTAGATAAAAATGAATTATATCCCAAGATACTAATAAAACTCTCAGTGTCATCAAGGAAATGATATACTTGAGCAATAATAGAGAATTAAAAAAGGTAGATTAAAGATGGATAAAAGTTTTCTTTATTTTCAAAAAGAAGGTAAAATACTGCCTCACAAAGGGCATTGTTTATTCAGATTACAGTCAATATCGTAACATGAAATTTCATTGCTAAAGGAAACTTTCATATTATATTCTATTTAGCAATAATACCTATTTCCAGCAATTATCTTTTTGGTGTTCTTTCTGTACAATTTAGTAATTGTGGAGGATGACTCTAAACAACTCTATAAAGGATTTAAAGCAAAAACAATAATTTGAAGATAATGGAGAAAATTTTTCAGCAAATAACTATTATTCAATTGTGTATAAGTATAAAATCTGTCTGGCTATTTTTTAAAGTAATTTTAACTATTATTTGTAATTAGCCAAAATGGTAATAGATTAAGATGCATAATGTCATTGGTTTTATAAAAGAACATAGCCAAGTCACAGAACTGAAAATATATACATAGCAACCATTAATTTGTCCACTCCTAGAAATTTTTTCTAGAATTTTAATTACACCTCAAGATTGTCTTACATTCTTTGAGAGAATATCATGAAGGAGATAGTGGTTAACAGAAGGAGATTCATCCTCAAATTTTGCATCTGAGCTTGAGCTAAGGGAAAAGCTGGTCTATAAATAATGTCTTTAGTGAAATCTATCACATTATCTCCAAAAACTGCAAAAGCTTCATTAAATCTGACTTCTCCATTAATTCAGGAGCAGTACATTCCCTCTTTAATGTACTCTCTGTTTCTCAAACTGTGAATTTATAATGAAGTTATTGTTCACACAATACACCTTAAAAAACAGGCAGCCAAGTACTCAAAGAATATGGTAGTCAACAAATTTAACATTTTATTTCAAGTAGCATTTAAAGTGTTCTTTTGCAATGTAGTGACATTGTGCAATTGTGGAACAAAAAAATTGATCATGCCCACATATTATTTTAATATTACTTATTTAGTATTTCTATCTATAGGTATCATCAAGAGAAAGTCCTGAAGTCTGCTCCTTGATAAACAGAACAGACTTCTATAGTAAAGCTATCATCATTGCATTTAATTTTGTACGGGAAATGTAACATCTGAAACAGCATTTTGCTTTAAAAGAGGTAAGAGCTTCAGTAGGCAGAATTTGAAAAGTCTAGAAACATGGTATGTATTTTTTTCATCCACTCAAAAATAGCATTTAGCTTATAGGAGTGAAATCTCAGGAAGGTCATCACAAATTTTTGTAAGTTTTTCATCAAAATTAGTACCTAAGAGTAGTGTTAAATTTTGGTTCAGTATAAGGATAAATGAGTTCTACATGGCATAATGTACATGATAAAAGGAAGACACTGGGAATACAAAACGTTTTAACATCAGATGGAGACACAAATAGAAGATTAGCTAAAATAGGAATGATAACATTCCTATCATAAAATAGGAATGATATCTGATTCACAATCAAAGTGAAGTTCAGAAAATTACACCTCCAAATGTGCTATTTTGGTATGCTGGTTACTTCAAATTCAGAGCATCTGGGAACAGCCCAAGCAGGAAGGGGCTTTCCCTAAACTCCTCTTATTTACCTAAAGTTACATCCTCTGCCTCCTCTGAAGGAAAGAAATGTAATTGTTCTAAATCACCTGCCTAGCAATCTCATCAATCAAGAAAGATTAACTCCTATCCCAAGAATGGAGGCTGGGGTGGACATTCATCCATCCAGATTTTGTCACAGGCTGTCACCTATTCTTCTGAGGGCCCACTCTCTTTCTCAAAAATCATTTACTGTCCCTAGATTGGCTACATCCTCTCTTGCTTTTCCCCTAAGAAAAGGATTTTTATATAAGCTTCCAGATCTCACTGAGGTTTTGGGTAATCATTTTTTGGTCATATGATGCCCCTGGACACATTAAAAATGTGTATATCGTTTTTCCTGTTATTCTGTCTGCTGTCAGTTTACCTTATACACTCAAATTTTTCAAACACTGACAATAAAGAAAAAGTCTTCCTTCCCTTACTAAAGAATATAAAGTTGTCCCTTGGTATCCATCCCCTATCCATACAGTATTGGTTCCAAGACCTTCCATAGACACCAAAATCCATAGATGCTCATCACTGACATAAAATGGCAGAGTATTTGCATATAACCTATGTGCATCCTCCCATATCCCTTAAATCATCTCCAGATACTTATAATATCTAATACAATGTAAATGCCATGTAAATAGTTGTTACACTACATTTTTACTTGTTTTTTTTATTGTTGCATGCTGTTTTCTATTGATTTTTTCAAATATTTTCATCTTCAGTTTTTGAAATTCAGAAATATAGAACCCATGAACGGGAGGGCCAACTGTACCTGGAAATCACACGTGTCCCTTACTCTAAAAATGGCAAAAGTGAAATATTCTGTTAGTCATAATCTCCCACCATCTATAACAGCTCTATGTTTCTTACACATTAAATTATTACTAAACCCCAACATCCAAGTTAGCTATGGGATGCCTGGCCTTTCTTCACTAGAGCACTGACTAATTTCAGATCTCAACCTTTTCTCCTTCACTGATAGCTCATTGCTGAGTCCAGACAGGCCAAAATGAAGTTCTAAATTTTGAATGACTCAATAAGCAGTTATTGTTTTTATTATTGACAGATAGGCCCATTGAAATAATGATTAGGTATCTTCATAAAATTGTGATTACCCATGCATTAAGTACTCATAATGGATAATTAGAGATCAGAGATTTTCTCAGGTTAGGAGGAAGGTTGAATTAGAAAACTACCAAGTTCCCTTCTAATTCAAATATTCTGTTTCATGGCCCTGACAAAATTTAATCTATCAAGCTATTATTAAATAAATGTATTACCATCTTGCCCACAGTATTTGAACTTAATGAAAAAATAAATGTAATCCCTCCTAAATGGAACGTAAATCCATTTAGGTTCAGGCTTGATCTGAGAGAAAAGGCCTCAACCTAGAGTTACTATAATTACTCTCTTCACTACAGAAACGTCTGATAGATCTGAAAACCTGATTGAAACAACAAAAGCTATTCCACATTACTTAGCTAGACCCACTACCACTTAATCCAATCTGTGGGGATTCAGTATAATCCTTAAGGCAAGTAGAAGAAAATCAACAAAACCAGTCATATTGGGCAAGGAGTTATTTAATTGTCCATGAATAATCAGTGTATGAGGAATTTTGCTAAGGCCAATGTGACCTTAAAATGTGGGCATCTGGTCTGATAAACTTTTTCACTTTCTTCTGTATTATTTCTTAATAATATATACATGAGCATCTCACCCCGTCCTTTACACTTAAACATTCTTTGAGATTCATGGAGGCTCAGAACTAGAATGGAGCTCAGGCATAAAATGTAAATAAGAGATTTCCTTTTAATGGAATACATTTTATAGCTGTTTTGATATGGCTGCTTCAAAATCTCCCTAGCACAAAAAAATCCCAAGCAAAATATTCTAGGAAATTCTTCCTAGAGCAATCAGACAAGAAAGAAATAAAGGGTATACAGATTGGAAAGGAAGAAGTCAAATTATTCTTATTTGCAGATTATATAATTATATATTTAGAGAAACCTAAAGACTCTACAAATAAATTAGTAGAACTGATAATTTCAGTATAGATGCTGAATACAAAATCAACATACAAAAATCAGTAGCATTTCTATATGCTAACAGTGAATAGTGTGAAAAAGAAATGAGAGTAATCCCATTTATACTTGCTACAAATAAAATACAATATTTAGGAATAAATTTAACCAAAGAAGTGAAAAATCTCTATACTATAAACTACAAAACACTGATGAAAGAAATTGAAGAGGACACCAAAAGATGGAAATATATTCTATGGTCATGAATTGGAAGCATCAATACTATTAAAATGTCCACACTACCCAAAGCAATCTACATATTCAATGCAATCTTTATAAAAATACCATTGACATTCTTCAAAGAACTAGAAAAAAAATTCTAAAATTTGTATGAAATCACACACACACACACACACACACACACACACACAAACACACACACCAAAGCTGACCTCAAATTATACTACAGAGCTATGGTATGCAAAACAGCATGGTACTAGCATAAAAACAGAGCCATAGAAAAATAGAACAGAATAAAGAACCCAGAAATATCCACATGCCTACAATGAACTCATTTCAACAAAGGTGCCCAAGATACACTGAGGAAAGAATAGTCTCTTCAATCAATGGTGCTGGGAAAATTGTATATCCATATGCTGAAGAATGAAGCTAGATCCCTATTTGTCACCAAATACAAAAATCAAATCAAAATGGATTAAACCCTTAAATCTAAGACCTCAAACTATAAAACTACTAAAAGAAAACATTATGGAAACTCCCCAGGACATTGGACTGGGAAAAGATTTCTTGAGTAATATCTGATAAGCACAAGCAACCAGAGCATAAATGTACAAATGAGATCACATCAGGTTAAACAGCTTTTGAACAGCAAAGAAAACAATCAACAAAGTAAAAAGACAACTCACAAAATGAGAGGATATATTTGCAAACTATTTATCTGACAAGGAATTAATAACCAAAATAGGTAAGGAGCCCAAACAACTCGAGAGAAAAAAAATCTAATAATCTGATTTTAAAATGGGCAAAAGACGCCTCTCAAGAGAAGACAAATACATGGCAAACAGGTATATGAAAAGGTGCTCAACATCATAGATCATCAGAGAAATGCAAATCAAACTACAGTGAGTTATCTTACCCCAGTCGAAATGTCTCTTATCCAACAGACAGTCAATAACAGATGCTGGCAAGATGTAGAGAAAAGGGAACCCTTTTACTCTGTTGGTGGGAATATGAATTTGTACAACCATTATGGAGAACAGTTTGGAGGTTCCTCAAAAAACTAAAACAATAGAATTATCATATGGTACAGCAACCCCACTGCTAGGTATGTGCTCAAAAGAAAGGACATAAGTGCTGCGCTCCGATGTTTATTGCAGCACTATTCACAGTAGCCAAGATTAGGAAACAATCTATGTGCCCTGTCAACAGATGAACGGATAAAGAAAATGTGGCATATATACACAGTAGAGTACTATTCCGCTGAAAGAAGAATGAGATCCTGTAATTTGCAACAACATAGATGAAACTGGAGGTCATTATGTTACATGAAATAAGCCAGACACAGAAAGACAAATTGCATATTCTCACTTATTTTTAGAAGCTGAAAAATATAAAATAATTTAACTCATGGATATAGAAAATAGAATGATGGTTACCAGAGTCTCGGAAGGGTATTCAGTGGGGAAAAGTAGGGATGATTAATGGGCATGAAAACATAACTAGATAGAATGAATAAGATTTAGTATGACAGACTGACTACAGTCAACTATGATTTTTTTGTACACTTTTAAATAATTGAAAAAGTATAATTGGATTGTTTGTAACAGAAATAAAGGACAAATGCTTGAGGTGGTTACTCCATTTACTCTGATGTGATTATTATGTACTGTATACCTATATCAAAATATCTCATATACCTCATAAATATATACACCTACTATGTGCCCATAATTTTTTTAATATGTGTATATATATATTGAAAAAATCAAAATACTCTTGTTTAGAATAAACATGTTGATGTCACTTTTCATTAGATTTTGTAAAATGTTCACCTATGCCATTTAAGAAATTGTGAAATTCTCATTATCAATGGAAAATTTTGGAAGCTTATATAAGTATGTGACTTATATTTATTTATTTGACTCAGACTTTGGAATTATTTGTATTCTTCTCCTACATCCAGTAAATTTACTGGTAATTAAATTGTCTTTAATTCACTGGTAATTAAATTGCTTTTAATTACCAGTAAATTGACTGACTGCAACAAAAAAATCAGCAGTCAATCTCCTAGGTTTTCTGCTGGAACGCTCACTCATATCTATCCTTCACCTTTTATTAATAGATTTCCAAGAAACTCTAGATGTCAGCATAAAAAGTGAGAACCTATGATAACATCCCATCTTTTCTCAAACTAAAATTAGCTTGACAAGGCCATTGTTCTCTGCCTACAGCTCAAAGTCCTTTTCTAATTCCTTCATTTGATTAATCATATTTCACCATGACTACACATAAACTGCTTTATAGCCTTTAGCTTCTCTAGCCCAAAATCTCTTGAATGACATTGTACTACTATAACATTCATCCTTACTCTCCTAGATTCCTTCTTCCATTTTCTCTATTTCCATCTAACAATGTTTCAAGCATAGAAGATGCAAAGATGAATGTCTTAGTCTCCTCACCCCAAGAAGCACATTTGCTTTAATTGTCTATTATTGGTTTCAAAGGTTCATTCTCAAACTCTCTAATGCACTCTTCCTCCAAACTGATTCTTTCCCTTATATTCTTTCCCCTCTATGTTCCTTCTCTCATCAATTCTTATTCCTATTGTTTCTCATATAATTTTGTGTGAATAGCAAATGCTTATCTCTTAGTGTAGTCCCTTCCCTGTACTGCCAACAGGAAGATGGAGTCCATCCTTTGGAGATTCCACTGACACCTGAAATATTACATGTTTAAAGCTTGACTAATCTCTCAAGCTTTCCTTCTACCTACACATGACTTCACACTTTCATAAAATTTAATTTCCATCCTTTTCTCATCCCTGTCATTTCAATATCCTCTGATAATAATCTACATCACTTCTCTTTTGAAAGACTTACAACCTTCAAACATCACAGGAAAATTTAGAGTCATTTTGGTTTCAACCACAATTAATTCAGAAATATCAAATATTTCCAAATCCTCCCCAAACTCTCTCCTGTTCACATTTGGAATTTGAAAGCTTTTCTACTGTCTTTGTTCTTACTTTGCTTTTTCTTTCTTACTCTGTTTCTTCAATGCAATACACATTGATCTGGAAACCAAAAATCTTCAATGGTTCTCATCATTGAGTCATGTAAATTTTTAGTGGGAAACAACTGCAGCTTTTACATTTTCAGTTGTCATCTGTTTTTGTAGTGCTGCTGACTTCTTGCTCTACATTACTAGGCAGACAACTCAGAATAAAAAGTTTTTATTTCATGACATATATCTTTCAAATTGCTTGAAATGCTTTATCACTGCTCCTGAGTAAAGAATACATGAAAACCTCATTTTATGGTGTGTGGCTTTATTGCACTTGGCAGATATTGTTTTTTGTTTTTAATAAATTGAACAGTTTTGCAACCCTGCATCAACCAAGTTTTTACAACATCCTGTGCTCCTTCATAGCTTTGTGTCACTTTTTTGTAATTCTTGCAATATTTCAAACTTTTTTATTGTTAGTATATCTGTTATAGTGATCCATGATCAGTGATCTTTGATATTACTAACGTAATTGTTTTGAGGTACCATGGACTGCACTCATATAAGACAGCAAACTTAACAGTTAAATGTTGTGTGTACTCTGACTGCTGCACCAACTGGCCATTCCTTCATTTCTCTTACTCTGATTGGACATCCCTATTCCCTGAGACACAACAATGTTGAAATTAGGTCAATTAATTACTCCACAATGGCCTCTAGGTATTCAAGTGAAAGGCAGAGTCACATATCTCTCATGTAAATCAAAAGCTAGAAATTGAGCTTAGTGAGGAAGGCATATTGATAGCAAAAATGGACCAAAAGCAGGGCCTCTTATGCCAAACAGTGAGCCAAGTTGTGAATGCAAAGGAAAAATTCTTGAAGGATATTAAAAACTCTATTCCAATGAACACATAATAATAAAAAGAAAATAGTCTTATTGCTGATGTGGAAAAAGTTTAAGTGGTCTGGATAGGATCAAACAAACCATGATGTTCCCTAAGTCAAATCCTAATCCAGAGTGACGTGCCAACTCTAATTCTGTGAAGGCTGATAGAGGTGAAGACGCTACAGAAGAAAAGTTTGACATTAACAGAGGTTGGTTTGTGAGGTTTACAGGAAAAAATTAAGGCTGTTTCCATAACATAAAAGTGTAAGATGTAGCAGCAGATGTTGATGTAGAAACTGCTGCAAGTTATCCAAACTTAGCTAAAATAATTGATGAAGGTGGCTACACTAAACAATAGATTTTCAATGTAAATGAAAGAGCCTTATATTGAAATACTGGAAAAATATGCCATTTAGAACTTTGATAGGTAGACAGAAGTCAATGCCTGGCTTTAAATCTGCAAAATACAGGCTTCTTCTCTTTTCAGGAGCCTATGTAGCTGGTGAATCTAAATTTAAGCAAATGCTCATTGATCATTCCTAAAATCAAAGGGCCCTTAAAAATTATGCTTAATCTACTCTGTCTGTCCTCTATAAGTAGAATTTAAAAATAAGTCTGGATGACAGCACATCTGTATTTCTAGTATTTATTTATTTATTTAGATGAAAGGTCTTGCTCTGCCACACTGGCTGAAATGCAGTAGCACTATCATAGCTCATAGATCACTGTGGTAATCCCATCCTGGACTCTCAGGTAGTTAGGATTATTGGTACATACCACCACACCCAGCTAATTTTTAAATTTTTTTAGGGATGGGATCTTGCTAGATTGCCCAGGCTGGGCTCAAATGGACCTCCCACCTTAGTCTCCCAAAGTCCTAGGATTACAGGTGTGAACCACCACACCCAGCCTACAGTATGGTGTGCTGAATATTTTAAGCCCGCTGTTGAGACCTACTGTTCAGAAAAAAAGATTCCTTTCAAAATAACACTGCTCACTGACAATGCATCTAGTCACCCAAGAGCTCTGACGGATATGTACTAGAAAATTAATGCTGTTCATGACTGATATGGCATCCATTCTGCAGCCCATGTGTCAAAGAATATTTCAACTTTCAAGTCTCATTATTTAAGAAATACATTTCATAAGTCTATAGCTGACATAGATGGTGATTCCTCTGATGGATCTGGGCAAAATAAATTGAAAATCTTCTGGAAAGAATTCATCATCCTAGATGTCGTTAACAACATTTATGATATTCGTGGCAGGTCAAAATATCAACATTAACAGAAGTCTAGAAGAAGTCAATTCCAACTTTCACGGATGACTGTGAGGAGTTCAAGACACTTCAGTGGAGGAAGTAACTATACATGTGGTAGAAATATCAAGAGAACTAGAATTAGAAGTGGAACCTGAAGATGTAACTGAATTGCTGCAATATCACAATACAACTTGAGAACAAAGAGAGTCATTTCTTGAGATATTTCTATTTACATATTTTGTGGTTTCAAAAAGCTTTGTTTGTATACATGTCATACCTTTCTAATTTCCTCAAAGTGTGTTTTCCTAACATCTTTCTCTTGATATCTAACAGCAGAATATATCAGAGGAAAAACCCTAGAAAAGTCTCTTTATTTAAAATTTAGGTAAATTCTAGCTGGGCACAGTGGCTCATGCCTGTAGTCCCAATACTTTGGAAAGTGGAAGAAGGAGGATCACTTAAGCTCAGGAGTTTGAGACCAGCTTGGGCAACACAGTGAGACCTCATATCTACAAAAAAAACTTAGGTAAATTTTATACACAAATATACACACACAGAAAGACACATACACAAACACCAATAAGAAGCTATGAATGAATATGTGGGTAAAAATAACAGCCACAAAGGTAATTCCTTCAGATGAATCCTGTGATTTAGAATATTAAGAATATGAGAATTGTCAAAGTGGAAGTGATAAAAAGACTAAAAACACAATTGCCACATTTTCCTTCTACAGGTGACTTCAGAATAAAAATAGCTTAACAAATATAGGTAAAACTCTCTCGTATAGATCATACTTCATGTAAATTTAATGGTTTCCTAACACCAAGGCTGACACTTTGTTCTTAGAATGGACTAATAATAAAAGGGAACATTAATTTGAATTAAGCAAAATATATAGGATATGTGATGGATCATTTAAAACTAGAACTTGAAGAAAGGACATTTTTAGCATAAAACTGAATAAAAGAATTCTGTACTGAGAAATAGTTTTGCTTGTAGAAACAAATTCATGTAAACAAATATTAAATATGTTGATTTTTTTCTGAAACAATCCCTTAATAAACCTAAGGTAAATTTAACATTTGTCATACCTAGATTTATCTTTCTTTTTTATAGTGAATATATGTAGTGAATTTAAAATATATAGTGGAGACTGGGCATGGTGACTCACACCTGTAATGCCAGAACTTTGGGAGGCCGAGGCGGACAGATCACATGAGGTCTGGAGTTTGAGACCAGCCTGGCCAACATGGTGAAACCTCATCTCTACTAAAATTACAAAAAAATCCGCCGGACATGGTTGCAAGTCTCCGTAATCCCAGCTACTTAGGAGGCTAAGGCAGGGTGCCTGTAATCCCAGCTACTCAGGAGGGTGAGGCAGGAGAATGAATCTCTTGAACCTGGGAGGCAGGAGTTGCAGTACGCCAAGATTGCATCACTGCACTCCACCCTGGGTGACAAACGTGAGACTCTGTCTCAAAAAAATAAATAAACAATAAATAAAATTAAATAATATATAGCGAAATCCCTAGTTCATTTCATTTATGAATTGAATAATATGTTGAACGTGGTATAAGATTTACAAGTATGAGACACTGGAATTCCTACATTCAGAGGAAATAGTGTTAAGTATTCTCATATCAGAATATTAAGATTATATAAATTATTTCTGAAACAGTTCTAAAAACACATCATTGATAAACAAAATGTTGAAAATGTTAAATTTATTCAACCTCTTTTTAGTGAACTTACAGCAATGATTTAATGAACACTCATCATATATGACAATTTTTATAAGGTGTCTTACAAACATTTTGTCTAATTCACCCAGTAATCCTGCATTTTGATCATTTACAGATGAAAAATCTGAGTTCGAAAAAAAGGGAGCAACATAACAAAAAATATGTAACTCTGAAGTCACAGAGACGGAAGTTTAACCCAGGTTGCTTTCAAATATTGGGTCCTTTAAGTTAATTATATATAAGTCCACTTTCTATTTTTGAAGAGCTTTCTTCCCCAATTTCTATCTGTCAATTTAATTTTTTTTTTTTGGTACTAGGAGCTCTCCCAACTATGCCCATGGGTTAGAGCAACATTGTAGTTGAGAATTACAAAGACACATGACACCTGAGCAAAATTAGTAGTCTAATTATCCCCATCTGTATCCTCAGACTCAATCATCAATGTCATACAATTCTTTTTATTTGACAAAATGTAATTTGTTAAGTAATCAAAACTTAAACACTGAGTTAATTTCACTTCATTCTGATCCACAAAGAAAATTTAAATGACTAATCTCCTCCTGATACCTCATAAACTTTATCTCCCACTAAGTAAAAATAATGTGAACGAGGAAATTAAATGTGAGTGAATCTACCTACAACTCTTAAATACCTATCCTCCTAAAAATATCATGCCCACACAGAAAAGTCAATGTATGTTTCCTTGGCTGTTTTAAGGGTAGACTCTTAAAACAACAATTTTGCTATGCATTCCTTTATGCCAGTCTCATTTTATAAGAGCAAATACTCCTACCATTATCTTCATTTTTATAAAGAATCATATTTTACAGACAAACTGATATTAAAATAAGTTTTCTGTAATTATCAGTAGTAAGGAACATGAGATGATAAAAAGGAATAATCTGAAATAAAGAAGGAGTAGGTGGCAGCCTGAATTACATCTGTTACTAATCTATATCAGAAGGGAAGAAAAGAAAAGACAGTAGAAAAAAAAAGCATAAAGAGATTTGCTGGGCACACTGGAGCTACACATTTGTATTTGTTAACAGGTTCCTTTTTTCCTTGTCCTGTAAACTCAAAATATCTTTATAAAATAGCCCAAAATAATTGTCTTGTCAGAAGAATCTTTGTGTTGTTTTCAAATTAAATTAAACTGAAATTCATCATGGGAAGAAGATGTCAGAGAAAAGGCAATGAAAAGGTAAACTAAAAGTGAACTGTCAGATTTAAGGGCTGGTCCAATGGAAATGACCAATAAACTCATGAGTTATGATAAACGGTGTGGATATTTTTCCTTTGATGTCACTAAATCTACACTCTATTCCCAAATGTTCTTTCAGGCGAATGATAACAAATTCATTATAGATTTTTCTATCTGCAGAAGCCAGTGGGAGCAATGAATGGAGGAAGTGTCATCATTAAGCTGCCATCTTTCCTAGTGCCTAGCAGGCTCAACTCACTCTTTTAGCCTTGTGAGGCCTTAAAAACCTCCAACATACACTAATAGTTTTCCCTATAGAATATATTTGCATGTATAATCATGCCTGTTTCACCATTAAACAGTATTTTAATGGAAAAGACTGTGTCGTTGAGTATTATATCTTGTAAGCACAGGAGTCAACTTTATTTTGATATTATAAAAGAGTGGTAAAAATAATTAAGCATTCTAGGGCCTGGCACAGTGGCTTGCAGCTGTAATCTCAGTATTTTGGGAGGCCAAGGTGGGATGATCACTCTGGAGTTCGAGACTAGCCAAGCTCGAACTACCCTGGAGTTCGAGACTAGCCAAGGCAACATAGTGAGACCTCATCTCTACAAAAAATAAAAAAATTAGCTGGGTGTGGTGGCACATGGGAGGCTGAGGTGGGAGGATGGCTTGTTCCCTGGAGGCTGAAGCTTTAGTGAGCCATTATCACAACACTGCACTCCAGCATGGACAACAGAATGAGACCTTTTCTCAAAACAACAACAGTGATAATAAAGTATTCTGTCTGTTAACCTCATTCTCATGGTTTAGAGATTAACTTAATTGAACATGACACAGTTTTGAGAGAAAATTACTTTGAAGAATATTCTCATTTTGGTAACAAAATAAAATTAAAATGTGTTCTCAGAGTAACTTGAGATGGTGGTATAATGATTAGTGTATAAACAGTAAAATCTGAATACTGCTAATTAGTCATGGTACTCTTAAATTGAGTAGCTTTCTCACAGCAGATCAACATCATTCTCTCTCCAACAGATGCCAGAATTTATTTTATGGTTCTAAGAATGGAATTACAGAATTTTTCTCATCTTTCCTAACCTGAGATTCTATTAGCACTGACCAGTATAATGCCATCTTAATTATACACATATTTGATTTCCTTTTTTAAACTCTATAACTGGTTGTCTCATTTTCAGTTTGAGGTAGGTCTAACGAACCTAATTTAGAAAAGGTATTTTGTTTTAAAGTAAACACTTTTTTATTACTCTCCCACATTTTTAGTCTAAAAGTTAGTTTCAAATACTCGTTTTTTCACTATTCAATACTTTTTATTACTAGATACTTTACTATTTCAGTATTTGAGAATACACTATTTTCCTATTTAGGTCACAATTATACTTCCATATATTTTAAATTAGAATATTAAATTTTACATTGTTTAATAGCCTCATATCAAAGGGTAGCTACAGATTTATACATCAAAATCCAGAATATCAAGAGAGTTTATATGCTGGCAAAATACAAAGCAATGATCACAAATGGAAATTTATAGTAATTTTTTTTCAAAGAGAAAATAATAGAGGAAAAAAGAATAAAATGAGAGGAAAGTGAAGAGAGAGACTAAAGTAAAAGACTCCCTTGACTGCAGGTCCCCAGACCTAAGTAAAATTATTCTGCACAATGGCTTTCTGGAAGATTAGCCCTTCTGCACTCTCAGATGAATTTCTCCCTGGAAGAAAAATGCCCAAGCAAGAACTCTCATATGGTTTCTTGTGCAACTGATAGGAGCTTTATAAGAGCAGAAAGTTTAAACAAGGACAAGTCGGTATTAGGTGAGCCATACACATGAAGTAAAAGTGTCAGTCTGTTCCCCTCACTGTTACTTTCTCTCTGATATAGGTTATAGAATTTAAAATTACATAGATGTTCCTTCCAGAGGAATTGGGTTGCTGCAAGTTTGTCCACTTGAAGTTCATGAAATGTTTTATAACTTAATAATACTGTTGTCAACACATAGGGGAATTTTACTTAATTAATTTTAAAATTATGTGTAATATACAAAAGTAAGACAATTAAGATGAACTAACTGAGTAACAACAAAATTAAGATATATCAATTGAATGGAAATTTATTCATCTGCCAGCATCATAGATTTTTCTTTCTTTTTGTCATTCTTTCTATCTCCTTTTCTTCTCCAAAAATTATTTAACACCTGTGTGCCAGAAACTGTTCTTGGCTCTGCTAATGCAGCATCAAACAAAAAATGTCCCTTTCCCATATAAAGGAATGGGGTGACTGGCAGGAAACAAGCAATTTTCTTATAGGGTGAAAATGCAGTGAGGAATATCCGCAAAAAAGGAAGGAGATTCTGGAGTGCGGAGCTGGAAGAGAATAGTACTGAGCTGCTTGCAGAGCTAAACGCTGACATGCAGAATATGTAGAACTAAATCTTAAAGATTAACACAGGTTAACTAAACACAGATGGTAAAAAGGATAGAGCATTTTAGGCTACATACACACACACACACACACACACACACACACACACAGTTATATACAGTTCAAAACATGGTGGCATGAAAAACACAGTTTAATAAAAAGACTGAATTTGAAAAAGTGCCCTTTGGAAAATATTAACCAAACAATAGTCCTCATCTAACACAGTGCCTGCCAACAAAATGAGGGTAAAATTGAGTTTTAACTCAGACCCTACATTGGAATGGCCATTTTAACTGTCCCTGGAAAGTTTTTAAAACACACCTGAATTTTGGATTCAGCCTCGTTGGCATGATTCTTAAAGGCTTGTTATGCCTTTTGCTTGTAAAATGCATAAGACCTCTACCTTGCTTTCATATGTAAAGTCACACACACACACACACACACACACACACACACACACACAAATGGCTACGGTAGTTAAAATTTTCACTAAGAATTTGCTCAAAATTATATTGTTAGTAAAGAGATAAAAGCAGTATTAACTTCACATATAAAAGATCTTTCCACTATACTCATGTGCAGTCAGGATTTTTGTTTTGTTTTTATATTGGCTATTTTCACTATTTTAATCATCAGTGACATTTGTGATCATATATTTAAAAAATCATATTGAGTATTTTCTCTTTCTTGAGCAACTGTCATGATCATCAGATTAAAAATTCATAAATTACAGTTAGCTCACAGCTTTATCCTTTAAAATATATAATAATTTGTTGACTCTATACTGTAATAAGTTGTCTCACTAACACAATCTACTATTCTTTAGATGATTCAGAAAAGCTACAGAACCTTGATTAAATTTTCTGATCACATCAATTTTTAGGACTGTAAAGTACAAAAGTTGAAAAAAGGCATAATAAATTGGACTGAAATAGAACTGGTCCCAGAATAACTCTCTGTGCCTTAGTTTCTTCATCATTTAATGGGCATACAAATAGTGTTTAACTCAGTTATTATGAATATTAAATTATTTAATATGTGTAAAGTAGAATATTTCCCAGAACAGGGTAAATATTCATTAAATGTTAATGACTGTTATTATTAGTTTTAAAAAATCAATCATACTTTTTTATTCTACTATCCATTAAATTGGTAAGCAAAAAAAAAAAATTAATGCTCATTATATTTTCAAGTGTGCTTTAAAATCTTAGAAGCGTAATGATAATAGAAGAATTGTTTACTCATTCAAAACATTAGGTTATTTTCCTTTAAGTAGCTTTATTTTTAAAGTATGTATGTCAGGGCTCAGAAAACAATACACTGAAATATGGGATCTTGGTATACCAAGTATTTTCAACTGAAGGAAACTGATAAAACCACAGAAGGAGAAAGGTCTCTGAACTTTTCCTACTTTTACTTTTTGAACTAAGGCTCAGAAACTGAAATTCTCCTCACTCCTTTCTCCCTGAAACAAGCCATAAAACCTAGAAAGGTTACTCACTCTCTGACAGTCTCCTTCTCACTCCCCTGGAGACCCTTTTGTGACTAGTGTCCTGCCCGACACCCAGAGGGAAGAACTGTCACATAGAAACACAGGAAAGGATCTGAATGAACAGCCCTTGCTAAATTACCCCCAGCTAATGACCTTTAGATCATACCCTTTTGTCCTCCAATCATACTTCTTCATGATTGTCCATTAAAATACACTATTTTCCCTAGGTCTCTGGTTCTTCATTTCTGAAGGTTTCAATGTCACAGAAAACTTACATATGCTTTGTTTTTCTCTTATTAATCTGTTTTTTGTGATAAAGGAATTAATTGTCCATGAACCTTGTGGTAGATAGGGAAAAGTTATTACTTTTTCTCCTCTAAATTAATACTGAAGGTTTTACCTATGTAGAAAGATTTATGTTTTAGAAATTCATTTGAAAAATTCAGAAATGTTAAGACAGTTACATATGGCTGAAAATTTGTTTGATATGTTAAACCTCAAGACTTCTATGAGTTCACTCTTCGGAACCTTAGGGTGTAACATTTCATCATGTTTAGAATTATATTTAATTAATTAATTCAATTTAACCTCAATTGCTGTTTTTGTTATTAATATTACAAAAGAAATAAAAGCTGCTCACTATATAGGTCTCAACTAATGTAAGATTTATTTAATATTCCCAGTCTTCAACTGTTTTTATAAAATTCAAACATCGATTTTTATAACATTCAGGATATAACTTTATATCTAATGTCAATATAGTTGGAAGTCTAAAATTAGTAAGAACAACTTTAATTAATCTATATTTTTACAAGTAGATTATGTGGGAATCATTATTATTAATATCATCATCATCTTCATTTCATCATCATCATCATCACATGCTTTGGTGCCAAGAACATAACATAGCATCTCATGCTGGTATATTTTAACCTACAGGAGATAACATATTTAACTTGATGGGATAACCTAGCTTGACCACAAACTTTCCAGAGAGATGTGAATAAAGCCACCAAGTGACTGAAGTAAAAAATGTGCAGGTATTTGCCAAACAGATGATCTAAAATTAATGTGATAAAATGTTAGTGCACACTGAAGAATTCCTATTGCTATTTTTAATTACCAATGCTACATTTTATTTTTAATTATGTTACCATGAACAACTTTTATCCATATTTAATGTAACCTGATATTCTCTCTTTCTTCCTCTCCTCCTTTGTTCCTCTCTTGCTTTCTTTTTCTATTTCCCTCACCTCTAAGGTATTTTTATTGCATCTTTAAAATCTCATGTAGATTACTCTGATGCCTCTGCTTATGTGTCTTTAATGACACATTTTTCTAGAGTCGCTATCATATGGAACATGAAATCTACTGACACATTTCTTTTTTTACCTTATCCTTTCCAAGTTTATTAGGAAGGCCTATTGATTGTTAAAAGTCTTTTAGCAATAATCTTTTCACCACTATACTACCTTACCAGCTGGGAGAGAAACTTTAGCAAAATAATAATTAAGATATTGATTCAGTGAAACAATAATTAAGATATTAATAAATAAGATATTGATAAGACAAGCTATTTTGTTGCTTTCCTGGTTTACACAGAGGACACAGAATCAGAGGCTAAATATCTTTAGTACTCAATGTCTAAAACATTACTTAAATCATTTGACTAACTTTTATATCTACACTGTGTCCACCCTAATTTTTAAACTGGATAGCTGAGCTGGCCTAAAAACAAAACATAAAAAACAAAACACACCTAACATTGTTATTGCCTTACTTTTAAAAAGATTAAAACTTTCAGTAATATTCAAAGATAAGAAGAGTACTAATTCCTTATTATTACCCTCATTCTAGAGTTAGATGCTTCCAGTACAAATATACAAAGAAATTTCCCGTCTAAGAACATGTTGGGAAATTTAAAATTCTTTTGTGACAATTTGTACTTGTGACAAGTATCTTTTTCTTTTCTATTTTGCTAATATTTCATAATATTGATGTAAACACTTATGAGGATTATGGACAATATTGCTTGCTTGATAATTTAATATTTGATATGATTGTACCATTGAATAAAATAGTACAAAGGACAATTCATGCTATTTCCCATTTTTTACTTCTTCCATATCTACAATGGTTTAATTAAATAGGCCCAGTTTCTAATGCTCCTTTTGTTTCCTCTAGCTGGAATAATAGGTTGTCCAATTATGGTCGCGTCCTCTTTCCTAAT
Source organism: Plecturocebus donacophilus (assembly GCA_004027715.1). Classification (NCBI taxonomy): domain Eukaryota; kingdom Metazoa; phylum Chordata; class Mammalia; order Primates; family Pitheciidae; genus Plecturocebus; species Plecturocebus donacophilus. The sequence goes on along the minus strand of PVKP010002494.1, from coordinate 91,745 downwards.
GGCCTACAGATGATAACTTTGTTAGTGTGTCCGCTAGTACCCATCTGATTCATATAAAACCAGATTAGTAAACAAACCTAGTAATCCCATTCCCTTCTGACAATGATTGTTGTAAAATTGGGCATGTAGGGTAGGTTTCATGATTTCTTCTTGGAAATATTTTCTGATTCTTAAAAAAAGAATCAGAGAAGGCTGGGCACTGTGGCTCACGCCTGTAATTCCAGCACTTTGGGAGGCCGAGGTGGGTGGATCACGAGGTCAACAGATCAAGACCATCCTGTCCAACATGGTGAAACCCCGTCTCTACTAAAAATACAAAAATTAGTCGGGTGTCGTGGCAGGCACCAGTGTTCCCAGCTACTCGGGAGGCTAAGTTGGAAGAATCGCTTGAACCCAGGAGGCAGAGGTTGCAGTGGACCAAGATTGCGTCACTGCACTCCAGCCTGGCTACAGAGCAACACTTCGTTTCAAAAAAAAGAATCAGAGAACAAGGTATTTTCTTTTTCTTCTGGATATTATATTATCTGGACAGGCCAACTGAAGTTGCTATACCATATTGTGACTTGGAGCAAGCTAGATGAAACACTTAAATAGAAAAGCTAAGGATGGTGGGACTGAAAGATTACATCAAAAAACCTGGATGCTTCATGGGAATTTTGAGTTATGAAATTAACTCCAAATGTGCTCTATTCAGGATATTAATATAGATTATAACTAGTATTTTTATTTCAAATTAAATATGAGGCCAGGCCCAGTGGCTCATGCCTGACATCCCAGCACTTTGGGAGGCTGAGGTGTGTGGATCACCTGAGGTCAGGAGTTCAAGACCAGCCTGGCCAACATGGTGAAACCCCATCTCTACTAAATACAAAAAATTAGCCACAGGCATGGTGGAGCATGCCTGTAATCCCAGCTACTTGGGAGGCTGGGGCAGGAGAATTGCCTGAACCTGGGAGGTGGAAGTTGCAGTGAGCCAAGATCGCACCATTACACTCCAGCCTGGGCAACAAGAGCAAAACTCCATCTCAAAAATAACTAAATAAATAAATAATCAGTATGAGTTATGACCATTGGCATTTTGTCAATAAATGTATTTGAAAGCATTCTATGTCCTTTCTCTTTAGGCACTGTGGTATTAGATCCAATCACAACATAGAGCCTGATGGTTTCTAAGCAGTGATTTTTCTTCCACCCTTCTCTCCATTCATTGGTACACATTATATCTATTGTTATCCTCCTTTCAGCCTCCACTGTTGAAATTGCTTTGATAACTTATTAATGCCAAAGGATAAGTAAAAACTATACACACTTCAAGAGGCATTTTCATTCTAAAGGATTTCAAATCAGACCTTAAACCTGAGGAATGAAATATCTAATCAAATAAATTTCAGAAATTGCATCAGACTTGTGGGAAGCACTTCTCATTGTCCTTTCATATTCTCCCTGTGGTATCTTTATGCTTAGTCCACTACTTGACCATAAACCTTCATTCTTTCAGGAGTACTCAAAGTACTTTAAAGAGAATTAGCTTGGATATAGTGCATTCTGCACAGGGCTAATAATATTAAGGATTCACACACTTGGAAAATGTCTATAAATAATTTTACAAAATAAAAAGTGTGGCTATGTTTTTGTATATGTGGAAATACAGCTGCTACATTTTAGCCTGATGTATAGCCAAGATTGAGGGTAATATAATCATATTACTTTTCTTTTTTAAATTGGGAAAATATGTTTATTCTCTCTTAATGGTAAAACAGTCTTACCATAAATAAAAGATTGGTGACACAGAATTTCAGGAATTAATGATTGACTCTGTATTCATTAATTTGTTCAACAAATTTAGCTATAGAAGATACAGCATTGAACACAAGTCCTTGCCTTAATGGAGGGACTTTTGTCCTGGTGTGGATAGGGAGAAAGAGATAAAAATTAAGTTCAATATATTAAGTGTCATTGTGGTTTATGATATGGATAAAAGATGCAGAAAATGTAGAATAGGAAGTGTGTGGGTAGGAGGAAGCTTTTAATTTTTTTTTAAAAGGAAGTCAGGAAGGGATCTATTGAAACATAACGTGAGCAAACACCTCCATTAGCATGTGTTTTGCCTTACTGTGCAAAATATTTTTGGTATACAGAAATGCATGCCTGGAAGGTTGATGATAGAAACTTAATTGTTCTAAGAAATTTCTAGGTACATAATAAAATATTCTCTATGCATATACAAGTATCTATTCAAATTTATTCAAAGGACAGCAGCTTAAACACATTTAAAATTAAATTCATCATTTTATTAGAAATCTATTACTTTTTTCTGCTATTCTTCCCCAACCAACTTAGTAAGAAACACAGGCACCCCTGCAGTTCAAAAATCTAAACATCATTAAGAAAGCCCTCTTCTAATTCAACCCCCAGGCTGACTAAGGTATTGTCTCATTAGGGAAACCGCATTTTTTACTACCAAAATCCCATTGCGAATAGTGTTTAGTGCAAATACAGCTGTGAATTCACTTCATTTATTTATTTTCCTGAGGAGGGTTTTCCACTGAAAAACAAAAACCTGCCGGAAAACAAAAAAAGCCTATAATAGTATCCTTTTTTTTTTTTGTACATTTATTTTATAAAGTGGTCATTTAATCAGTGAACCGAAACCAACAGAAGATGAAAAATGGTTTTATGTGCTGTTAACAGGAATAGTGCCTTCCAGAAATAGACTTGCAAATTGCTCCCTTAGTGCCATCCCATTCACTATATACTTAAAAAAAAAAAAAAAAATCTATGAGGCTTGAAAATGTTGAGATGATTGACTTAAGTTTTCTATTATTACTGACTGCTGATATTTGGCCTTGGGAAATTAAATTCACAGTAGTGTTTTCAAAAAAGATTAAGAGAAGCTTCTCAAAAAAACGTATTTACATTATAAGATATATTTTCAGAACTGCATTTCTTAAAACCCATTATATAAGTTTTCTGAACAAAAAATGATTTAGTTTATGAGAAAAATATATACAATTTGCTCTTATAAATCATAATTTGTAAAAATTAAAAAATTTAATATAGAGTCCCAATAGCATATACAAAATAAAACTTACTTACAAATGATCACTAAATGTAATGTGCCCATTGAATATGATAAAATGCATATTAACAATCAAATTTTATTTTTCCCATCCTATCCAATATACCATGAGTTTATACAGCTATTACATTTGGAACAGTTTTTGGAATACCTTGTTTTACTGAGCTTCATGATATTGTGCTTCTCAGAAAAAATGATTTTTACAAATTTAAGGTTTTTGCAACTTTGCATCAACCAAGTCTATTGGTGCCATTTTTACAACAGCATGTTCTCACATGACACTTTCATGCGTCACATTTTGGTAATACTGATAATATTTCAAACTTTTTCATTATTATTATATCTGTTATGTTGATCTGTGATCAGTGATCTTTGATGTTTCTAAAATAATTGCTTTCAGGTGCCATTAACCATGCCCATGTAAAATGAGGATCTTCATCAATAAGTGCACATTTTGATTGCTCCTTCAATCAGCTCAGCTGTTTCTCCATCTCTCTCCCTTTGTTAAGAACTCCTTATTCCCTGAGACACAATAATATTGTAATTAGGCCTGTTAATGACTCCACAATGGCCTCTAAGTGTTCAAGTGAAAGGAAGAGTCGGACATCTCTTATGTTAAATCAAGTTAGAAATGATTGAGCTTAGTGACAAAGGCATGTTGAAAGCCAAAACAGACCAAAAGTTAGGTTTCTTATGCCAAACAGCCAAGTTGTCAATATAAGAAAAAGTTCTTGAAGGAAATTAAAAAGGCAACTTCAGTGGACACAGGAGTGATAAGAAAGAGAAACAGCCTTATTGCTCATATGGAGAAAGTTTGAATGGTCTCGATAGAAGATCAAACCACTCACAACATTCCCTAAGCCAAATCCCATCTGTAATTCATGGTTTTTGAACATATGCTTAGAACTCACTGTAGTGATGAGACCTACAAACCTGGCATACTATGATTGATCACGGTAGAGTTAAACAGACTTAAACAACTGAAAGGAAGGATATTTGTCTCACAGGGATGGTAAGAAGAGGTTTGGTTGTTGCCATTGCTCTTATTTATGCTAGTTCTCTTTTTAGATGACTCACCACAGTGTCCTGAGAAATTAAAATGGGACAATTGGGGTTTTATGGAAGGCCAATTTAGTAAGACAGAGGTCTATCCTAAGGGTCTCAAATAAGTGGTTTGGGATGTCAACACAAGGCAAGGAACATATTCCAGGCAGTGATTAGGTGTTCTCTTCTTGGAAATAAATATAAATTGACATTAGATTCAGGCTTGACAGTAAAACATCTGAAGCCTTCTGACTCAACATGCAGCACATATTGTTTATCTCCTGTTGCTGTGGAGAAAAAAAAAATGCACCTAGTCAGCTCCTCTCCAGTGTGTTCACAACTATATGCCAGTGTTTCCAGGAAGCATTAGATAAGAGTGGGAGGTGGTGAGGCAAACATCCTACAGTGTCACACTGTCTCTAAGGCAATTTTGGAGACTGCGTAACTCCTGAATCATCATAGCTCAACAGTACCGAGCATTCACTTTGTCTGGGGGCTATATTCTAAGTGCTTTACATTTACTAACCCACTTAGTTCTCATAACACTCTATAAAATAAATACTGTTAATATCCCCATTTTACAGATGAAAAAATGAAGGCATAGAGAAATTAACAAACTTGGCCAAAGCTATGCAGTTACAATGTAATATGAGTAGAATTCAAATCGGGCACTTTTGCTCTACAAAGAACAAAGGGAAATAAGATATTTTCATTATTCTCATTTTGGAGGAAAGATACACAAAAATAATATAACAAATTAAAAGCAATACCTGTTATATGTCTACTATACTTGCTTTTACTCACCTGGATGGGATTAATCAGTATCTACAATTAATTTTGTACAAATGTCATTATTGTTATGACATTTTCAAATTTCCTAAAACAACCTATTATATCAAAAGTAATTACTTTATTATTTGCATTAACATATAAGTATCTGTTTATAAAATCAAGTATAATAATTATACACAGAACTATTGAATAGAATAAATGTAAAGATATGAAGCTATAGATTCTTAAACTTCAAAAAATCCTAAAAATTTAGTCCAATTCTCAAAATTTACAAATGACAAACGGAAAGGTAATCTTATTGATAGATAAACTCTTAATAGCTGACTTGGGTTAGTACTTTTTCCTTTATACCAAGCTGTAGGTACAAAGTCATATTTTTCCTAGAGTTATCATCAAGTTCTAGATTGTAAACTGCCTCATAAATTACACCTCACCAACACAACTCAAGGCCAATCTCCGTGCCCTGGAATTGGGAAACACAGGAAGTGAACCTCTTCTCCTTTTCCCTTTGGTCATGTTTCTGTCTCCTGCAGGTATCTACCATGGTCCTGCAAAGATCCTAATACTTAAATAAAATAACAAAGAGTGAAATTATCAAGAGGAGAATATAGTAGTAGTGAGAACTTAAAAAAATTATAAAGAGCCAAACAAAAAAGTGAACAAGTACTGATTTATAATTGGGTTTTTAATTGTTAACATTTCAATCTGAGGTTTAGATACTAGATACAGAAATATTTATATATTTTCATAGTTTGGAGGAAGAAAAGGTATAGCACATCAAGCTGAATGATAAATTAAAAGTAATAAGTAATCTCTGAAATACACATCTGTATAAAAAGGGGGGAAAAGAAAAGATGATGGTCTTTGTTTTTTTGTTTCTATTTTTTAAGCAGTGCAACAGTGGAATAGATTATGTAAAAATTTCTGTTCCTGGTAAAAGATTGATTTATATGAGATGATAAACCTCTACATGTTAGCATGTTAACTCTTTTTGGATGGTCAAAGTGTCTAAAATATGCTTGCCATTTAGATGTAATATCCATCTACCACATTCCTCTGGAATGATATAGACTCGGGTAGCCTATTTAAAGCCACAGTCCTGCGGACACCTTCAAGGATTCAATCCATTCAGAAGACTGAATTTGCCCTGAAAGATTCCTATGTCCTACTCCCTGGACCTATGAAAATATTAAATTACATGGCAAAAGGAAATTAAGGTTATTGAGGTAATTACAGCAGAAAATCAACAGGCCTTAAAATAGATTACCTTGGAATATCCAGATGGGCCCAGTGTAATCATAAAGAACCTTAAATGTGAACAAGGAAGGTAGAAGAGGAGAATCAGAAGAGCTGTGACTACAATTAGATCAGAGTGATCTCACAGTAAGGAGAATTTAAATTGCTCCTGGGGGCCACAAGCCAAGGAATGTGGTGGCCTCTAGTACTTGGAAAAGGCAATGAAACAAATCCCCCACTACAGACTCCAGAAAAAAATGCAGCCTGCCTACATCTTGACTTAACCCAGTGAGAACCACATCAGATTTCTAACCTACAGAGCTGTAAGATTTGTTGTTTTAAGCCACTAAATTTGTGGCAATCTGCTTCAGCAGTAATATAAAACTAATGTACTAGCCTAGCATCATCATTTAGTCTCTTAGCACCAGACACTAAATTAATAAATATTTGTGATTCCTAAAGTTTATGTGGTTTTGCTGAATATAACAGAATACCTTAATAAATCTTCTGAAATACTCCTATGTTTTAAAAATCAATTCCAGAGTCAAAAAATATGTACCTTAACTCTATGGGCCATCACTGACCAAAGTTTTCTATAGGCATTCAATTATATCTTTATGATTATATAACCAAGTCACTTTCAAACCTCTCAGATCAATGCTTCTATTTACAATAAATATTAACACCATCTTTATTAATTAAAGTTAAAGACATAGAATATATGTCATGAATTGAATACTTGTGCCTACTAAAATGAAATAGAATTTGGAGGTGGGGCCTTTAGGAGGTAATTAGTTCATGAGGTTTGAGTTTTCACAAGTAAGATTAATGCTCTTATAAATGAGGTCACATAGAACTCTCTTTCTCCTTTTTTCATTTGAGGATGCAGATAAAAGATGGCAGTCTACAAGCCAGAAAAGGGCCCTCATCAGAACCTGACCATGAGCGCACTCTAATCTCAAACATCAAATTTCCAGCACTGAGAGAAATAAATTTCTGTTGTTTATATGCCACTGAGGTACCAGCATTACTTTCCCTTATACCAAGTTGTTATAGTATCTTGAACTAAGACAATATAATCTACCTATACATATAAACTGAAAAAATATATAATTCCCTATAGAAAAGTAAGTATCAGGGAAGTAGGGATAACAGAATAATATGCATTTATATTCAGGCAAGACTCCACTAGAAGACACAATGAATTAATAACATGTTTGTCCTCATAGGTAGAATCACCATGAATACAACTTTAGACTAAAACAGTTATGTTGCATTGGCCACTAATACTGAGTGGAGTGGATATTGTGCAATTTTGAGCACTTGTTTAAATTCCAAACAAAATGTTATAGAATCTCTTTATTTGTACAGCACTTCCTTTACTTCAAAATGCTGTGTATGTCAACTCCTAGGTAATCTTTACTTGTGTAACACTGCCTAAATTGCAGGAGAGCTAGAATTCCTGGCCCCATCCTCTAAATGCCAACACCCCACTCACCTCCTGCCCCACCAGGTATTATGATAATTTTTAAAGGTTCAGGAATCCCTTTACAAACTCTGTATCTTTTAACTACTACTTGTTCATCCTTATAGATTTAAGTTAGGGGTCATCCCTTCCAGGAGGATTTCACTGGCTACTCACCAGGCTAGATGAGGCCTTCATATCTTTCTGCATCAGAAACCTCTGCTTTTCTCTATTACTACTAATAGTAACAAATAAGAATGTCATATAAGCAATGACCAACATTACCCTGAAAGTTTACCACTTGCTGAGCATGCTGAGCTCTCCTGTGAATTATCTCATTTATCTCATGCCTGATAAAAATACTTTGGTTATAACAGTTAGACAAGGCAGTAGCTTGAAGGACAGTTTATGTGCAGAAAGAAGAGATTATGATTTTTTTTATTTTACTTTAAGTTCTGGGGTACATGTGCAGATCTTGCAGGATTGCCACGTAGCTATACACATGCCATGGTGGTTTGCTGCCTCCATTCCCCCCGTCACCCACATTAGGTATTGTTTTATTTTATTTTAAAGTAGAGGAAATCAAGCTGTGTGCATGTAAACACAGGCAGGATTCTGAGAGAGAGCTTTATGTTACAGAAATGCAGAATAAAGTCCTAGAAAAGATAAAAGAGAAAGCCTAACCTTAAACCAAAAGAAGATTCCCTCTCACTCTAGGATAAGAGTAGCTCTTTGAGATAGACTGTAAGAATCTGCCTCGGAAGCTGTTTTCAGCCATTATTGCATGAGTAGGTGTGATTGAACGTGAAAGAGCAATGGGCATCAGTAAAAGAGAATATGATTAATAAATCAGTTGTAGGGTTTCCAGCAGTAAGGAAGAAACAATGCGACATAGGGGCTGGAAAACTGACTGGGTAAAGAGGACTCCAGGTGTGAAGTCTTATGTAGAGAAAAAGATGAGGTTTAGTGGGTCAAGTTTAGAGTGGTATGAGATGGCTGAAGCCATTAGTGCTGGGTAGCTTTTTGGGGTGATAAGCACAGGTCATGGCCCATGTGTGGAGAATTGACTGTGTTAAGGTGTTTGTTATGAAAGAGGTAGACAATTAGGGCTTTTGCATGTTAGTTGATTATCCACAAAATTATGACCAATGATCACAAGTAGAATGAATAGGACATGGTAGAACATGAATTTTAAACTTCAAAAGAGTAAAGTCTGGTTTGGCCTATATGTGCTTTCTAGTGAGTTCTATAAGTTCATGTGAATGGGACTACATATTTTTAAGGGCCAATAGTAATATTTCAATAGATGCTGGCTTTCCATTTAATAATTTCTATTTATCTGATGGTCACAGGAATCAATAGCTAATTAGAGGAGAACATGGCTTAATAGTTAAGTTCTTTTAATAATTTGACATTTGGATAAGTTGTCTAAAGGTGACATCTCCCTGATCTATAACTTTTCAGGCTCATGGGAACACTGGGCACATCTTTTGATACACTACTGCTTTCTTATCCTTGACACTATCTACTCTACTCAGAAAATAATATCAATCAATCATCAAAGCAAGATATCAATTTGATGACTAAAATAATTACTCTACTTATACATATTTTTTCCTTTCGATTTTCAGATATAGATGCAAACAATGATTGTACTTGTGTAATTTTTAAGACTCTACAATTCTAAACCTCAGGGTAATTTCTGTAGTTTCAGTTACATTCTAATTGAAGTGTTTATTTCCAACCACTTTTATCATATCTATGTTTAAAAGTTCATTCCATAAAATACATTAGCTAAATTTCCTTTCATATTAAGTAGAATAGTATATTAGGAATACAATCAGAAAATTTTTCATAGACTTTTTTAGGAGTGATTTTAGGCTCACAGCAATATTGAACAGAAAATACAGAGATTTCCCATCTACCCACTGCCCTCACACATGCATAGCTTCCTCCATGATCAACATCCTATACTGCAGTGGAACATTTGTGAGGTTATCCATTATTTATTTCATAGATTATGGCTTTGGTGTAGTTATAACTGATGAATCCACATTAACACTTCGTTATTAGCCAAAGTCCATAGTTTACATTAAGGGTCACTCTTGTACCCTGTATGGGTTTGGACAAATACATAATGACATGTATCCACCCCTCTAATATAGAACAGAGAGGTTTTCTGCCCTAATCATCTATCCTCTGCCTATTCAACCTTTCCTCCCTCCCACAAACCTGTAGAAATCACTGATCTTTTTACTGTCTCCATAGTTTCACCTTTCCAGAATGTCATATAGTTGGAATCATAAGGTATGTAGCCTTTTCAGATTGGCTTCTTTCACTAAGTAATATGCATTTACTCTTGTTCCATATGTATTCATGGGTTGATAGCTAGCTACATTTTATTGGTTTATTTGTTTGTTTTTCGCAGATAAGGTCTTGCTCTGCCACTCAGGCTGGAGTGCAGTGGCACAATCATAGCACACTGCAACCTTAAACTCCTGGGCTCAAGCAATCCTCCCACCTCAGACTCTCAAACAACCGGGACTACTGGGATGTGCCATCATGATTAGTTTTTTTTTTTCTTAATTAATAGAGATGCTTCAAGTGATCCTCCCACTTTGGTCTCCCAAAGCACTGAGATTGCAGGCATGATTCACTATGCCTGGCCTAGTTTCTTTTTAGTGTTGAATAATATTCCATTGTCTGGGTGGATCAGTTTATTTATCCATTCACCTACTGATGGACATTCTAGTTCCTTCCAAGTTTTGGCAGTTATGAATATAGCTGTTTTATTTGTGTGCAGATTTTTGCACTGATATAACTTTTTAATTATTTTGGGTAAATATTAATGGATAAGATTGCTGGATCCTATGATAAGAATATGTTTAGTTTTTTAAGGAACTGCTAGTTGTCTTCCAAAGTAGCTATGCTGTTTTGCATTCCTACTAGCAATGAATGAGAGTACCTGTTGCTCCATATTCTCATCAGCATCTGATGTTGTCAGTGTTCTAGATTTTCGGTCATTCTTATAGATGTATAAGTGATATCTCACTGCTGTTTTAGTTTACATTTCCCTGAGGACATATGATATGAAGCATCTTTTTCATATACTTATTTGGCCTCTGCACATCTTTTTAGTGAAGTGTCTGTTAAGGTCTTTGGCCCATTTTAAAAATAAGATTAAAGCAAACACTATTGTTGAGTATTTTGTACATTATTCTTTGTATATTTTGGTGGGCCTCTATCAGATGTATCTTTTGATGTATTTCCTTCAGTCTTTGGCTTTTCTTATTCTCTTATTCTCTTGACATTCTTTTTCACAGATCAGAAGTTTTAAATTTTAATAAAGTTCAGGTTAACAATTGTTTATTTCATAGATTGTATCTTTGGTGTGTTATCTAAAATGTATCACTGAATCCAAGATTATCTAGGTTTTCTCTTATGTTTTCTTCTAGGAGTTTAATAGTTTTGTATTTTACATTTAGCTCCATGATCCACTTTGAGTTAATTTCTATGAAGGGTATAAAATCTGTGTCTAGATACATTTTTTTTGGCACATGGATGTCCATTTGTTTCAGTGCCATTTGTTGAAAAGATTTTTTCTCCATTATATTACCTTTACTCCTTTGTCAAAAATTACTTGACTGTATGCATATGGGTCTATTTCTGGGCTCTGTTCTACTACATTGATCTATTTGTCTCTTTTTTACCACTACCATACTGTATTAATTATTTTAGCTTTATAATAAGTTTTAAAGTCAGGTAGTGCTAGTTCTCTAATCAATTGTTCTAAATACTGGAAATCTTAAAGTGTGTAGAGTTCATAATAAAAATAAACCAAGAATAAAGGAACCTTTAAGTGTATATGTGTAAATTATCACAGATATTTGGGGAATGAGACTAACCATGGAACACTAGCAGGAGCTCATTATTTAATTGGCTTTTAATGTTAGCATAATATTTTACTTTTCATGGGAGCCATAAGTATATTAGAGAAAGAAAACAACAGATGATACAAATTAGCTGTTGATTTTCAATTAATATATATATATAATCATATTTATATATTTCTAGGCCTTTTCTGAATCTTATTTCATTATATTATATGTTCTAACTGAAAAACATTAGGTTTGCTTAAGAATCTTTCTTTTCCATGAATGAACTTGTTTCTTGGACTGTTTGAGTTCCTTGAACTGCAATTAGTACTTATTAACTTATTTAAAGAAATGTTGTTAAACTGTTTTAATATCACTATATGAATCCAAACAATGAATTATTTGAATAGTTTACAGGAATATGTGTTTACATAAATACTCATAGAATAAGGCCTTATAAACCACCCTAGGTAACATCTTTTTTAATATAAGTGCAAGAGCCAGACCATTGAAGATTTAGAAGCATGGAAAAGTTATCTTATTGTTTGTCTAGATACCTTCACTTAGGAAATGTGAGAAAATGCTGGTTACTTCATTTTAAAAAATATTATGAATCACATTATCACATTATTTTCATTTTGAAAATTGCATGAAAATACAACAGACAGCAATGTGCCCTAACTTTTAAAATTTTGTTTAATAAAATAACTACTTGTTTATTTTTCCAAAAGAATAACTAATTTGGAAATTACAAATCCCTTCCTCTCCAAATCATTTGGATCACCAAAAAGAAATGCTCTTCCTATATTCTATACATACCTTTTCTTATGTTCAAAATAATGATTTTGTTAGTCCTTACAGACAGGTGCAGGTACATGCATACACACACAGACACACATACACGTACTAACAGAGAAATTCAGAGACAAAGGTAGAAATATATTCTCTCTCTCTCTTTCTCTCTTTCTCTCTCTCTCTCACACACACACACACCCACACACACCCACACACACACCACATGTAAGACACAGGACACAGTGTGCTACATTCATATTAGGAGACTACAAGTTTTCTCATGGTAACCTCGCTTACCCCTGATGGTAGCCCATATTTAACAAGACAGTGAAGCTGGTAAATTTCTGTAACACCTGGGCAGAGTTCCAATGGGAATACCCACATGTTTAACAGACAGTCAAGGAACCTCATTTAACCTTGGTACTGCCAATGAACATGAAGAGGAACAAAAACAATGTGTTCCAAGCTTTTAAATGGCTACAGCAAGGTAGCTATTTTCATTATTATTATTTCTGAATTTTATTTATTTATTTATTTAAAGACAGAGTCTTGCTCTGTTTCACAGGCTGGAGTGCAATGGCACAATCTCGACTCACTACAACCTCTGCCTCCTTGGTTCAAGCAATTCTCCTGCTTCAGCCTCCTGAGTAGCTGGGTTACAGGTGCATGCCATCACATCTGGCTAATTTTTTGTATTTTCAGTAGAGATGGAGTTTCACCATGTTGATCAGGCTGGACCCTAACTCCTGACCTCACATGATCCACTCGCTTTGGCAGGTGTGAGCCACCACGCCCAGTCTATTCCTGAATTTTAAATTGAAAGTATTGCTGTTCTTCTCTGGGCCTAGGCCAGACACTTTGGGAGAAACATTAACACTTGCAGACCTCTTAAGGGACCCTTAAGAGCATTTCAGTGGCAATTTACTAAATGGTTTCCCTTAGAAGAATAAAAGTGTTAGGGCTTCCAAAGTGCCTTAGCCTCCCAGGGCTCAGAGGAGAAAAGTGTTCTCTCTGTTGTTTGATGATGATAGTACTATTATCTCCCATTGCTTTTCAATTGCCAATGTTACATCAACGTATCAAAATGTAATGATTCTACTTTAATTTCAGATATATCAGTGCCTGTATTATCCTCTCTTTGAGATGAAGGAATAGGGATCAGTTTTGCTGAACCAATCACAGATAAGAGAAATGCAAGTGAAATTAGCCACTGAGGCTTTCCCAACTTATCTACTGAATGTAGAGGGCCCTGAAAAACAGTCCTTGCACAAAATGTTGAAAACATTACCACACTTTTCTAGATCCTAGCTTTATCAAATGAAAAGGAAAATTATTAAACTGAATGACTGCTAAGGAAAATTCTAACAGAAGCATTCCTTGATTTTTAGGTTATCGAATATCACAGTCAGCAATGTCACAAGGTAAAGGAAATCTTCCAGATTATCACAAATAAAAAATTCGTTAAAAATAGATATGTCTCATTCTTAGATTTTCTATTTCTCAAAGCCAGAATTATAGTACAATATCCAGATTTTTATCATAACTGCATATTAGAGGTGTCTCCTTAGGTAACCCACATCTGACATTAACCAAATTCATCACTTTCCTTATCCCTAAATAACCTCCCCCTACTGCCTTCTGTTATTTAGATATGATGACAGAAGTTCTATCAGTGTAGGTATAAAGAATGAATTAATAGCCATGAGGAGGAAAATTATTTGGAAATTCTGGCCTGTGGAATGTTTGAGTTAAAACATCAAAGACTAATCTGAAATTGAAGCTCAGGGCAGACATGGTGGTGAAATACATGGTGGGAACCTCTGTCATAGAAAGTCATGGATGTGAAATGACTTACCCAGGAAAAGAAAGAGAAATAGTAAAATAGGTAATAGAGGAAAGAGGCAGGATATATTTTTTTCCAAGTAATAGAGAACAACAGACATTGAAATGCAGATAAATACAGTGTACAAACTTCTAAAAGCCCGAAGTCCTCTATTATACAAGCTGTCCAGACCAGTCATGCACAAGGAGAAATTCAACCCTAAGGGCTGTGTTTCCTAGCCTGGTTACCTCACTCTGATTCTGGCCAAGTTGGTAACTCTGAGGACAATAAAAATATATGCAAATTAAGAATTAGATGCTCAAATGCCCTGTGGAGCTTCGATTATTTTGTCTCGTTTTGTTAAAATGTGTTTTATTTCTTGGTTTTCCATATTTAAATTTCACTAAGTCATGGTATATTCTCAGGATGTATTTAACGTATAACTTAGTGAAATGAATAGAGGCTTTGAAATCCTATAGCACAGCATCCTATGCTGGTGCTTCGCCTTAAGAAGTTATATGACATTACAATTTTTATTTGACTCTATATGAAACAATTAAAAAAGTAACCAAACAACCAAATGGCATTATGTGTCTCAGTATCTTGTGGATCATATAGCTATTCCCTCACTTATGATGGTTCAAGTTACAATTTTTGTTTTACTTTACAATGGTTTTATCAGAATATTAATTGTATTTTGGACTTATAATATTTTTGACTTGCAATAGGTTTATCTGGACCTAACCTAACTGTAAGTTGAGAAGTATCTGTAATGGTATTTGCCTCATTGAGATTATTAAGGCAATTAAATAAGACAGTGCAAGAACAGGAACTTGCACATAGCAGATGATAAAAAAAATAGTTATTCTAAATTGCCCTATCACAGTAAATACACATAATGACAATGACTCTCGCAAAGATTGAAATCTATACATAATTGATTTAATCTGACTTCTCATTCTCAGTTGACCAATAGGAGTGTCAATGAATAACAGTTTGTGTACATAGCCATGCACATGGAGAAAGGCATGAAACATACTGGGACAAGTAGCAAAACTCCAGCTGTTGCTGTTTTAGAACAGGGAATTAGAACATAGATTGTCTAGGTGAAGCTGTACTCTCCCTGTCAAACTGCGATTTTCTTATAGTTTTTCAACAAGGACCCCTAGATGGGGTTGAAGTTGTCCATGAATCATGAAACTATGTTCAAAGTTCTGTGTTACGCTATGCACATTTTTTCATGGCAAACAGTCCATAATTTGCATCAAAATTACATACTGAAGGAAAAGTTGCTGACTGAATAAGCTAAATTAGAATAGCTCTAGAAATTTTGCATCATCCAAAATAAAATTAGAAGAATATCTTAAGTGAAAAGGCAAGGAACTAGACAAAGAATAGGTGTTTAATATTTCCCTTAAAATAAACAGTATATTTTTACCTGTTTGGTTGTTTGTCTTAAAAGATAAAGTTACCTCTTTTAGATAAAAACTGCTGAGGCTGCCATTTAAAAAAACAAAAGGTAATCACTGTATGTTTGGGTTTTAAAACAGTTTAAAATTCCTTCAGTATCTGATACAAGTCTTAGTTAAAAAATAATAGTCTGTGAGTTGCTTTTTATAACTGCTGTGAAAAAAGTTGTATGATGTTTTAGACTCATTATATTTGCTATGTTATGGTGGTGTTATCAATTAAGTTGTCTCTGCAGGATGACTACACATTACACACTATAGTAGTATTTTCTGTTTTTTTTTATCTTATGCTATTTCATTGAAATAAATGTTGTAGGCCAAGATGGCCAGGGCAGACCTATGTTACTTAGAGTTAAATGATTACTTTGCTTGCTTTGCTTTTTATACACTGAGATTTGTGCCATGGATCAAATACCGAATTAAGAAAACTCCAACTACGGTGCAGTAAAATAAAAGCAGAGATGAAGCAGGTAACAGGAGGCCTATAGTAAAGACTCAGAGAGTGCTTTATAACCATGGAACGCTGCTGTGTGGTTGCAAGGCAGCAAATACTGCTTTGGTCCCATGATCTCTTCCCAACATAGGGTTTGCGTGAGGGTCTCATAAAGAGGGCTTTGTGCGAGAACTCTGGGAAGGAATGCAACCTCTGCTCATAAGACTTGGAGGATCTTTGCACATGGGCACTTAGGAGGTTGGAAAGCCTTACAGGGTATAGAGATAACCAGAACGCCATAGGCTCTGCCTATGATCTCAGAATATTGAATAATTCTGATTGCTCCGTGTCAGCAATGCTCAGAAGATAAAAGCCCCTTGATGCACTGAGTGTGGTCAGAACTTATGGTGCCTTATCCACTGTGTCCCTTTGCAGATGCACCTGGATAGACAATGGTGGGTAAAATTCAGAGTCCTTAGCATTTCTTAGAAGAAACACATTTGCCATTGAATGCTGCAAGACACATGCTTCCCCCACCCATCTTCCTTCTTACCTCTCCTCCACACAGCCCACAAGATTAATAAGATAGTGAACCTAATTAAAGTGTGTGGAGCCCAGAGCCCAGTGTCAATGCGGTTCACCCCATGTTAGAGTGTGTTGGCCCCCTAGACCCATATTTTTGAATTCTACTCTTGTCTTTGTCTTATTTCTTTTCTCACTCCCTCATCACTGCCAGGACTCAGGACACCCACATACAGGGTTAGGCTGGATCCCAACAAATGTGAAACTGAATTCACTGCAGTTTTTAACACGGAAGTTTCTTCTTTCTCATCAAGAGCACACAGAGACAGCATGCTTAGAAGGAAAGGTGAAACATTACAATTTGCCCAGGCCTGTTCCATAACTCAGCACATATTGGTTTCAGGAGGCTAAAGACTATAAGCACTATCAAGCTAGCAAGGAAAATTACTGTAATGTGTTTAGATGTGTGGTCTTGTCATTTTTTCCTGATTTGCACTAAGAAAAAAATTATACTTTCAGGCATAATTTCCCAATTATTCTCTCTTTCTCTCTTCTCTCTCTCTCTCTCTCTCTCTCTCTCTCACACACACACACACACACACACACACACACACACACACACACTCTTTATCTCTCAACAACCTCATCAAAACAGCAACAAGGCAAAGAGACAGGTGAGTTCTGAGCAAAATATTTGATTAATTGACCCAAATATGTTTTTTCCTACTTTCTCTCTTTTTCTAGAAATCATAAATACCCTGGGTCAAAATATGTTAATTACTCATATTATCTTAAAATCCTAGTATGTTCCCAGTATTTAATAATGAAAACATTATTGTTGAGTCATTGAAATTCTCATATGTGATAAAATTTTTAGTTGCTACAAGAACTTCGGAACCTGTAAAAATGCTCTTTTGCATGTTAAATTATATGAGCAGAATACTAGCCATTAGTAGATACCTCCAAAAATTCCCAGGCCAGCTCACCCACAAGAAAAAGTGTTAACAATATCTCACTTCAAAGCTATTTGGAGGAGTCAAAAATGCACTTCACTGGAAATTCCTGATCTGAGAAACAGCCAATTCATAGAGATGTTGAACAAACCCCTTTCTGTCATGAAGTTTGCATCCAATGTTAGAGAAAAGGCATACATACACAAGATGAATGTCAAATAAGCATTCCAGCCAGTGGGTGTTATTGGGGACTCCAGAAAAAAAGAGAGTTCTGTGGGTTAGAGAAGTTAGGAAATACTTCCTGAAAAAAATAGTATTTAAACATGTTTTTGCAGGAAGGTGAAACTTTCAATAGCCAAAACTGTTGTCTGTTGAAGAAAAACAGTTGAAGCATAGCAGGAAGAATCCAAAAAATGAAGCTCAAGCACTTTACTTCTCTCCTATTGTTGGGTAATTAGGATTGAAATATAAAGGGTTTGGGAGATTGGGTACAAGGTTGGAAGAATATAATTTTTTTTACTATTTTTGTTTTTCTAGTCTCTGGCCAACTATCAGAAAAAGCTAAAAATGGAAAATGCTTCTGCAATGTAAAGGACAGGTAAAGACTCACATTGGGTTGTCCACCTTGAGCAGTAGGTGGGCACATTTGGATTTTGTTGTGTGTCTCTATGTCATTTGATTTGTCTTAATGAGTAGGTATTTCTTTTATGGTTTGGAACAAAAAAAATATCTAGTGAAGTGTTTTGCCACACAGTAATTTCAACATCCTTTTCTAATAATGAATAGATTCTACTGAGACTCAGATGTTAGAAGCCAAACCCAAATCATCAGCAAGCAGCCCATCTGAAAGTTCCGGTTATACAATTAGGAAGGAAGGTTTTTCTGTGAATTTTGCCATTGGCCTTTGGGGCCTGTGTTTCTCACCTGTAAAATCAGGAGCTAGGAGATGACAGCTGAAATAAATTTCCTCCTAATCCTAATGTAGGAAATCAAATAATGATTCTTGTTACAAACATGCATAAACTTTAAATAAATCAGATTGGAGTAAGGGCCTAAGATGTGTTCTTGTGAGGAAAGCACATGATCTTTTGTACACAGACTTCTTAATAGATGCTTTGGCTGCCCAGAGTCCTTTTAATAATACTGGCTGAGCTCTAGTTATTCATGATTAGTTATATTTAGGCATTCTAACTACTGCACCATTTTTGTTTAAAGGGACTAAACAAAGCATTTATATGTTCTGACAATGCATGTATATTTTCCAAATATGAAGTGAGAAAGAAAGCAAAGTGTGCCCTTATGGGCTGGATTGTGTCCTCCCAAAATTCATATGTTGAAGTCCTAAACCTGTGATATGATTGGGCTGTATTCCCACCCAAATTTCATCTTGAACTATAGTTCTCCTAATCCCTAGGGTCATGGAAGGGACCAGGTGGAGATAACTGAATCACAGGAGCAGTTCCCTCAAGCCTGTTCTAGGTTAATAGTGAGTTTGATCTCAAAAGATCTTACGGTTTTATAAGAGGCTTCCTGCTTCACTGGACATTAATTCTCTCTCCTGCCACCCTGTGAAGAGGTATCTTCAGCCATGATTGTAAGTTTCCTGAGTCCTCCCTCAGCCAGGCAGAACTATGAGCAATTAGACCTGTTTTATAAATCACCCAGTTTCAGGTATTTCTTCCTAGCAGCGTGAGACTGGATTAATACTTCCCCAATACATCAGAATGTACTTGAATGTGGAGATAAGGTCTTTGAAGAAGTAACTAAGTTAAAATGAAAGTGTTACCTAGGCCCTAATCCAACATGATC
Organism: Plecturocebus donacophilus; assembly: GCA_004027715.1. Classification (NCBI taxonomy): domain Eukaryota; kingdom Metazoa; phylum Chordata; class Mammalia; order Primates; family Pitheciidae; genus Plecturocebus; species Plecturocebus donacophilus. Next base: position 72,451 of record PVKP010002494.1, on the reverse strand, counting down.
AGTATACTTATAAGAAAAGGTAATTTGGACAAAGAGACACCATGGATGTGCACACAGAGGAAAGATCATGTGAGGACACAGCAAGAAGCTTTCCATCAGCCAAGGAAATAGGCCTCGAAAGGGACAAAAGTGGCCAACATCTTTATCTTGAACCTTTAGCCTCCAGAACAGTGAGAATATAAATTCCTGTTGTTTAATACCCCCAGTCTGGGTCAGGTGCGGTGATTCATGCCTGTAATCCCAGCACTTTGGGAGGCTGAAGCAGGCGGATCATGAGGTCAAGAGATCGAGACCATCCTGGCCAATATGGTGAAACCCCATCTCTACTAAAAAATACAAAAATTAGCTGGGCATGGTGGTGCGTGCCTGTAGTCCCCAGCTACTGGGGAGGCTGAGGCAGAAGAATTGCTGAACCGAGGAGGCGGAGATTGCAGTGAGCTGAGATTGCGCCACTGCACTCCAGCCTGGTGCCTGGAGACAGAGTGAGACTCTGTCTCAAAAAAAAAAAAAAAAAAAAAAAAAAAAAAA